>JAADVZ010000359.1:0-28896 GCA_023335925.1 Pythium phragmitis
ACGCCGGAAGACAGAGAGCTGGTCGATCGTGCGGTGAGACTGGCGGACGCGGTTGCCGACGACAGCGACGAGGCGCGTGTGCTTGAGGAGATTCCGCAGTATGTATGGGGCGTGTGATGGCTCCTTCTTTTGGGTAACAGCTCTATTGTGGAGCAGAGCATTGTTGCTTCTCTTGAGGGCGTTCCGCGGTGAACACTTTTATCCACTTGCATCATTCGAACAACTGCCTTATTCCAGTGGCCCGTGGGAGTCGCCACACGACGTCCGGTGCCTCGTCACTTTTTTCTGAGCCACTCGAGCAACGAATGGCTGCATGGAATGAGCCCTTCGTGCAACATTGCAGACGTTCCAATCTAGTTCGCGCAACATTCCTAACACCTTCAAGCGACCGCCCACCCCTTGAAGCAAAGGCGTCTCTCTGTGTTTGGTCCAATTGGGCAAACGGCGAGCCTCACTTTTCACCCGCCGACTGCATAACGGACTCGACTGGTCTACGGCGGCGGACGTCCTCTCCTCTCCTCTCCTCTTGTCTCCGCATCTCGTCCTCTCCCCTCCGCTCCCCCACTTCCGCTTCTTCGTCCTTCCTCCTCCTCCTCCTCCGCCATGGTCGTCCAGCAGCGCCGCCCGACCGAGCTCACGGCCGAAGTGCCCACGTCCGTCTACGCACTCGATCTCGCGCGCCTCGGCGAGCTGCTCCACATCTCGCATGATGAGCTCGTCTCCGGCTTCCAGAACCACCCGACGCTCTCCGAGATGCATGGCGTGATTGTCGACGCCGGCGAGAACGTGCCGTTCGAGGCCGTCGGGCAGCCGCGCGAGGCCGCCGCCGTGGGCGAGCCGCTGGACCGCCGCGCATCGTTTGTCGACGCGTCAAGGCCGCTGGCGCCCGTGACGCCCGCCTCCGCCGCCCGCGCGGCGCGTGCGCTTTGCCGCCAGGTGCTGCTGACCGCGGCCGCGCGGCCCTCGAGTCTCGACGCCGACTCGTCGCTGCCCAAGTGCCTCATCCCGCTCGGCTCGCAGCCCATTATCGCCCACATTCTCACGCAGCTCTACGCGGCCGGCGTCGAGCGCGTCGTGATCTCGGTCGCGGCCGGCGGCGCGCGCATCATGCAGGCCGTCAAGAAGACGCCGTTCTACAGCAAGATGCAGATCGAGTTTCTCGACCTCGGCGAGGACAACACGGACGGCCACGCGCGGTCCATCCTCGCGGCGCGTGGCTTCTTCCCAAAGGGTCCGTTTCTCATCCACACGGCCGACCACATTTTCGACAAGGCCATTATCGCGCGCTTTATGAACTTTGAGCTCCAGGAAAACGTCGCGTGCGTATTGGTCGAGACCGACATTGTCGGGCTCGTGGGGCTGCCCGAGACCAGCGTCAAGGTGCAACTGGGCAAGGAAAAGATCACCAAGATTGGCCGCGAACTCGCCAAGTACGACGCCATTGACGCCGGGCTCTTTGTGAGTTCGGTCGCGATTTTCGACGCGCTCGAGGAGCTCGCGAGCAAGAAGAGTTACTTTTCGCTGGCCGACGCGCTGAGCTTCTTCTCAAAGTACAATAAGCTCACGTACGCGGCGACCCAGGGCGAGACGTGGTTCAGCATTGAGACGGAAGAGCAGCTCGCGTACACGAAAGACAGCGACGGCGTGGCCGTGCTCTCGCCGTGGACCGTCTTTCTCGCGACCACGCCCGCCGAAGTGTTTTCCGACGACCCAACGCTCAAGAAGAATGTCGTGATTGGCGTGTCGGCGATTGACCAGGACACGTCGCTGCGCGTGGCCGGCTCGACGGACCCGCGCCAAGTCTTTGACGGCTTCATCGTGGGCGTCGCCAACGCCGATGCCGCCAACGACGACAGCGACCTTCTCGACGTCCGCGTCGACCAGATTGAGTCGTCCACGCCGCTCTTGCTCTCGCGCCGTTCGACGTTTCTCGGCTCGACGCGGTCCGGCCGCCTCTCGCGCGGCATGTCGTTCATGGGCGACAACACGGTCAGCGGCATCGACGATTCGTTTGTCATCTCGTTCCCCATGGACGATGAGACGTCGCGCACCATGGACCAGCTCGCGATGACGCCGAGTGCGCACCACGCCTATTTGATCGAGATGAGCGCGGCCGACCCGTCCACGCCCGCGAGCGGTGCGTCGCAGTTTATGCTCGCCGTGCCCGGCAGAGAGGTGGCGACGCCCAAGTCGCCGTTCCCGGCCAAGCGTCCGATGCTGCCGCCGCTGCCCAGCGACATTCAGCAGATCTCGCTCGAGACGCGCGGCTACGACGACAGCCTCGAGGTCACGGTCGTGGTCAAGCGTCGCGCGCCGTTGATTGGCTACCTGCTTTTGCTCACGAGTCTACTGACTGTCTCGTCGGTCGGAGTCGCGCTGGATATTGAAGAGGGCGTCTCACCACTGCTCAAGCTTGTGTGGCGACAGAGCGGCACGTGCTTTGTGTCTATGCTGCTCGCATACCTTTCGCTCCGGCGCAGCGCCGAGCCGGCACCGGCAGTCACGCGCGAGCTCGTGATGCTCATGGTCGCCACGGGCATGTCGTACTCGTTCTACCTCGCGTCCTACGCCATCTCGCTCGACTATACGTCCGTGGGCCACGCGACGCTCTTCAACAATGCGCACTCGCTCTTAATCGTTGGCGTCAAGCTCTTGCTGGGCCAGGTCGTCGCGCCGCTTGAAGGTGCCGGTGCGGCCATCGGTGTCATTGGTGGTGCCATTACCGCCATGGATACCACTGCCACCGCCGGCAACGAGAGTGTCACGGCGCCTTCGGCCTATGGTGACATCATCGCGCTGGTTGGGGCGCTGGGCGGTGCCTCCTACTTTATGCTGGCCAAGAAACTCCGCGCCAAGATGGATCTGATCGTGTTTATCTGCTGCCTCACGGGCATCTCGGCCGTGTGTCTGCTCACGACGCTCCTGCTCGCGGGTGCCGACGTGCAGTTCTCGACGGACCCGATCCACGGCGTGTTTGGCTGGATGAACTTTCGTCCGGACCGCCTGCTTATTGCCGTCTACCTTGTGTTTATCGTCGACCTCGTGGGCACCATGGGCTATATTAGCGTCATGAAGTACTTTGATCCGATCGTGATCTCGGTCGTGTGTCTGCTCGAGCCGATCGTCGCCAATGTCATGGGCATTATTGTTGGCGTCGATGCCGTGCCCGGAATCATGACGCTGGTCGGCGCGACGCTTGTCATGGGCGGCACCGCGCTCGTGATCATGACGCAGAGTTCCAAGACGGAACAAGTGGACGCGACCGACGCCATCAAGAGCGCGGTGAATGCGACGCCCAAACCGCTCTATAGCGCGCGCGTCAAGCGCCGCACGTTCAACTACGGCGCCGTCAACTAGGCGGGCCGTCTACTAAGTAGTAGTAAGTATCACGAAGTCAGTACCTCAAACGAATGGAACGATACAATTTCTTCTCCTCGCACGCTATGGTGTCTTGTTGTGCATATAAAGGTCGAGTATGGACCCAATTGCTCCTGCTCATTCAACTGACACTTCTCGTCATTGCGCTCTTGGGGATATGTTCGATAGACTGCTCATACTACGTCGGATTCATAAATTCAAGTCAAGTCATGAAGTAACGGTTTGGCCGCTTTCGTCGAGCGAGTACCGGCGGACTATGTCGCTTCTTGCGCGGCGATCTCTACTACGACTTTGCCCGTCGCATGGCCAAGCTCCAAGTACTCGATGGCAGCATCGGCCTTGTCAAACTCAAAGACGCGGTCGATCACGGGCACGATCGTCTTGGCCTCGCACAGATCACGGATCTCATCGAGCGCCTCGCCGTCCCCGATCGCGAAAAACACATCGTATTCGATCTGTGCACGCCGCGCGGCCTTGGCGACCGAGTTGCTCAGGCAGTTGAGCACAAAGCTAACGAAGCCAGAGAGCTGGACGCCGTAGCTTTCTTTGCCCTGTAGCGCGCTGGCACCGGGCGTCTCGGCGATCGAGACGACCGTGCCGCCGCGCGTAATGCACTCGAAACAGCGCCTCGCCTGCCCCAGCAGCAACTCATCAGCAGCGGCCTCGTGGGTTCAGCCAAGACAACTTATGAAAGCTCCTCACCTCGGCCGTGCAGTCGAGGGCGAAGTCGTACTCGGCGAGCTCGCGCTCGAAGGTCTCGCGGTTATAGTCGACGACCTCGTCGGCGCCGAGCTGCTTGAGCTTGTCAATCTTTTTGGAACTCGCGGTCGTCGCGACCTTGGACGCCTTGAAGACGTGCTTGGCGAGCTGGATCGCGATCGTCCCCACACCGCCGGCTCTACGTAGACATACCGAGACGCATTGGTTTTAAATCAGAGGGAACGCTGATCACACAATGGAAGGACGTACCCGCCCGTGATGAGGACTTTCTTGCCTTCCTCGAGCTTGTGCTGGCGGAACGCATGGAGCGACGTGATCGCCACGAGCGGCAACGCCGCGGCCTGCGCGTGCGTCAAGTTGGACGGCTTCTTGGCAAAGTACCGTTCGTGGGCGGCAGCGAGTCTGACAGATACAAACAGTGGTCACTTCAAGTGATCCTTTCTCCCTCATCCCACATAGCGGCAACATACTCGGCCAGGGCCCCCATTCGATCGTGCGGCAGCATACCGTAGACCTCGTCGCCGACGCGAAACTTGGTCACACTCGCGCCACACGACACCACAACGCCCGAGACGTCGTAGCCAACGATCTCTGGCCTGTGAGAAAGTGATAGAAAATCAATGAGAAGCGGTTCCCCATAGCCAACCCAGGAATCGCTCGGTTACCATCGATCCTTCATGATGAACTTGAGCGCACCCTGGCGGCGCTTGTAGTCGATCTACACGACTCCCCATGCTCAGATCTGCAACGAATGACCCATACTATAGCAACTGGACCCACTGGGTTGAGCGCAGCCGCGTGCACTTTGACGACGATCTCATTCGAGTCGAGCAGCTCCGGATCCGGGAGCTCGCCGAACTGGACGACCGCTGGCCCGCCGAATCTGAGACAAAGCGGCATGGTTAGCAGGCGCTGGTCCATATGCGGCATACACAGAGAGCGCCGCGCGCATACTTGGTGTAGAACCACGCGCGCATGGAGAAGAAGAGGTGACTCGTGAACTGGGGTTTTCCTCCCAAAGAAAGAAGCTCTTCATTTTGCACCCAATTGCCAGGCGAGGATTCGAATATGACGTGGACCACTTCAACAAGCACAATCAACCTCGCTTTTGAGACATGCGCATAGTGACAGTGTTGAAGCCGGATGTGCTAGTTTCTGTAAAAGCCGTTTTCGGTTTTGAGAGGAAAGGCATGTTTTTGTTTGGGAGACCTTTGTGAAGTCAAGGGGAGTTGAGTTCAACGGCATCCCTCTCACAGGCAAGAAAAACTTGTCGAGTGCCGGCGAAGGAGCTCACGCCACGAGCGCCAGCGACTACCATTCTGCTCGTGCGGAAACAGAAGTAGTGCGACCCGATAGAAGAGATCTACAGCTATCGAACAAGCTGTCGACGAGCGCTCGGGGTCGAATATTGGTGGAGATATCGTGCACCGCGTCTCCATTGTCTCTGCTCTTGGTGGTCGCAGCGAGGCAAGTGTTCCTCGTCGTGGCCATGGACTTCTCGGCTAAGGGCTAGTGTTATGCTTGACCATTGTAGGGTGCCCGTATGTCGCGGGCGTTCCACTCGCCATCGTCGCGGAACCGCCGCCAGGCCGTGTCCGTGTCGCCGCCGAAAGGCTCTCCCGTCCACGGCGAGGGCAAGATCTCACTGCGTGTCGACCAGCCCGTAGAAGGGTGCCAGATGATGACCCACGCGTTCTTCCGGTCCGTGGAGGGCGACATTGACGACCAGGTCGTGGACTTGGAGTTTCGATGGTACCGCTCGTCCCTGCGTCGCGCCTGTGCAAACGCCGAGTGCCCGCGCCACGGCGACGGCAATGTGCTGCTACTCGTGGCCAAGCTCGAGTGCGTCGTGTGCTGTCGCCTGGGCATCACGCGGGAGCACTCGTGCTTTTGCAGTGCCGAGTGCTTCCGCTTGGCGTGGCACAAGCACAAGCAGCTCCACGACAAGATGGCGACGCTCGAGTCGGCGCAAGACAAGATGCCATGGAAGTCGCACCTGTACAACATTGATGCGCTCTGTCCCGTGCAAGAAGACCCGTGGATAGAGATTGCCAACCAGCAGTGCGACAATGGGGGAGAGAACAGTGGCGATTGGCGAAGGGCTCTAATGGAATGGCTCTTTGATTGCATGCAGGGCAAGAGGGTACACACCGACGGCAGAAGATGTCGGCCATGTCATACGCGTTGCGTGTCGAGCGATAAAAAAAGACGGACTGGCTGAGCTCACCAAGCTCGTCGACACGGGCATTGTCTTGCCATGTGAGTACTGTTGATCCTCCTTTAATGCAGTGCATCGGTCGACTGACGCTGTATTGTTGGGTTTTTCTCTAGTCCCCCCAATGCCGCCCAAGCGCCAGATGCTCGCCAACGTCCACGAAGAACGACCGACGCCCCGGCTGCGCCAGATTGGCGTCTTCCGTGTCTTGACTTACAACATCTTGGCCGAGATTTACGCGACGAGGCAAATGTATCCGTACTGTCCCGTGTGGGCGCTGAATTGGTCATTCCGTCGCGAAATTTTGCAACGTGAGCTGCAGGCGTACAATGCCGACATTATTTGCCTTCAGGTGAGTGCACGCGGCCAACAAGGACGTAGGGAGACGGGGAATAACCCATTGATGGCAATAGGAAGTCCAAGGCGACCACTACAAGAAGTTCTTCTATCCGATGATGACAGAGTGGGGGTACGAAGGCTGGTACCTCAAAAAGACCCGCGAATCGATGGGCTTGGAGGGCAAAGTCGACGGATGCGCATTCTTCTACAAGCGGAACCGATTCATTATGAAGGAGCAGTACCCGCTCGAGTTCAACGAAATCTCTAATGACTATCTCGCTGCGGCCATGAACGAGTTCGATATGGCGTATCCGTCTGCATCGCATGGCGAACGAGAGGTACGCCGAAGAAGGGGACTCGCAGTGTAGGTTGTCTACGAATGAGGCTGATTTTCTTCCTCTCCGTTGTACCAGTCGTTCCAAGCGAGTATCAACCGCCTGCGCGTCCGATTAACTCGCGACAATGTCGCCCAAATCGTTGTACTGGAGGTAATCCCGTCCAACGTCGAAGTTTGTACGTAGTACCGTTTGGCTGAAATATTTTGAGATTTGGCTTTGTTAACCTCTCCGACGACGTTTGTTTTGCAGCTCGGAAACAGACCGGACCGCTGCTCTGTGTCGCCAATATTCACGTCTTCCCAAACGTCAAGTTCCCGGATGTCAAGCTCTGGCAAACGGCTACTCTCGTCAAGCAGGTTCGTGCATTCAACGTAGTTGAACTGCGAATGCTCACTCACTCGGTATTCCTCCACACCAGATTGAACGCGTCGCGTTGTCTCGCCATCTCCCCATTATTCTGTGTGGAGACTTCAACAGCGAACCCATCAGTGCCGTGTACGAGTTCATGGTGCGGAACCACGTGTCGCTGGACCATCCCGAGCTCCAGCAGCTCACAGAGCTCTTCGCCAATATGGATCTCGACCACCACATTGGCTTTGGCAGCGCGTACGCGTCAGTGTTCGGTGCCGAGCCCGAGTACACCAACTACACTGGTGCGAGTTCGCTACTGCCCAAGCCTCAACGACACAGTATAGGTCTAACGTGGTTTTATTCTTGTGCGATAGGTCACTATGCGGGGGTCCTGGACTACATGTGGTACACTCCGGAGCTGCTCACGCCCTTCGCCGGCCTCAAAGTGCACCCACCGGACGTGCTCGAAGGATACTCCAAGACGGCGCTGCCTAACTGCCAGTTCATGTCGGACCACGTGCCGCTTTGTATCGACTTTTGTTTCAAGGCCGCTGCGATGATGAACAATGGGCGGTACTAACCACACCACACACTACGGACGGACGTCACCAACCGACGAAGACAAGAAGAGAGCGGATAGAGGAGACCTTCCCAGGCCCTTCAAGTTGAAGTTTGCGGATCTGGGTCTTCTGTTAGGAGAGATACTGTAACATGCCATGGATCGTGTTAAAAACATGTGTGTTCAATAGTCGTTAGGAACACTTTGAAGTAGGTCACTCTTGCGAGGGAGCTGCTCATCGTGCCATCGCGTTCTTTCTTCTGTGATTGCGTCCCACGCACTTGCGAGAGAGATGCAGAGCACGCAGGTGTACGCCGTCGAGCGCGTCTACGACGACCTGCGCCCGCCCTTCGTGGTCAAAGACGTCATAAAGCAGCTCTCGCAGCTCGACATTGTCGTCGGCGACATTTTTAATCGGCTCGCGCATAAAGTGGGCCAGGAAAAAGACCGCGTCGCGCAGATCGACCGCCGCATCCGCGTGTGCCAGGCCAAGGTCAACGCCATCACGGCGCGCCGCACGAGCAACAAGCCCACGACCGTGTTCTCGACGTCCAAGTACCCCGCCCCCAAGGTGCTTCCGCCCACGAAGACGCTCTTCCACGACAAGCCCTACGCCGACGCGCCGGTCATTGTCGCGAACATTGATGAAGACACCCACTTCCTACCGGCCGTAAGCGAACTGGCCGGGTGCTCTATCTGTGGGAAAAGCTTCTAATGTCTGTTGTTAAATGGGGTGGTCTGATAGGAACCTATGGCGCCGGCCCAGCGCACGCAAGTGATGGCCGACGTGCTCGATCTCTTTGATGCCGTGAACCCGTATCGCGAAACCGTGCGCGGCGAGGTCGACATGTCCAAGGAGGGACTGGGTCGTCTGCCCGAGTACATTCCGTCCGTGGGCAGCGTACTGCTCTTCAATTCGGGCGAGAATCCGTACCAGAAGGTGAGTCGGTTCGCAGCCTTCTGTGTGGGGTACCGTATTCATGTTCCTGTGTATTGTAGTACACGTCGTGGGACAATTTATTGGGCACCGACTATGAAGAAGAAGACGAAGAGCGCAAGAAGTTGGCCCAGGCACCCAAGACGCTGGTCGAGGGCGACGAGCTTCCGTCCGTGGCCGGTCTCCAGTGGGATTTCGCGCCGCAAATGGGCACCCACGAGCAGCCGTCGACCAAGTTGCCGGCCAACTTGCCGCTCGAGAATATCGCCGAGTACAACTATGCGGCCGAGTCGACGACGCTGTCGATCGCGCCCTCATTGTTCCAGAACAAGTCACTGCCGGATCTACCGGCCGTGGGCTCATTTGTCGATGCGCCGTCGGCACTCGAACCAGGCAATGAGAACGCTGCGACCATTGGGCCGATCGATGGCGCGCCGCCTCCGCCGCCGCCCCCACCGCCAGTCGACTTCTCTGGCCATGGCGACGATGATGCACCGCCTCCTCCGCCTCCTCCTCCGATGGCGGACGACGACGACTCGGCGCCGCCGCCACCGCCTCCACCCGCGGATGAGGACGCACCACCGCCGCCACCTCCTCCAGCGAGAAATGGGGAGGACGGGGAGGAGGACGGTGACCATGCGGCCGAACCGGCAGCGCCCGCCAACCCCATGGCGAGTCTACTGGACCAGATCCGGAACCCGGGCAAGCGGCTGCGACCCGTCAACCCGAACGACAAGAAGAATACCGACACCAATGATCAAGCGGTGAGTGGAATCGATTGGGCCCAACGAAGCGAAGCGACTTGCTGAGTGACCGTTTATTCTTGTGTAGCCATCATCCGGTCAGCCGCTATCGATCGCCGACCAACTGAAAGAGCGGATGCGTCGCCGGCAGGCCGCGATCAGTGGCAAGCAGGACAAGCTCGACCAAGAGCGAGCGCGGGAGCAATTCCAGAAACCCGTCGAGGTCCTCAAAGCCAAAGAAGTCAACGCGCCCAAGACCAACAACCAACCGCCCGTGCCGCCGCCACCACCACCGCCGCCTACGGATGACGACGAAACGCGACGAAAGAAGTTGCCCACGGTTGAGCTGTCGGACGATGAAGACGACGACCACGATTTTCGCCGCGACAAAGAGTCGGACCGTGCGTCGAACGAAGAAGAGGTGAGCACGACAGCGGTGGAGAGTGTTCTGCTCCTCGTGGCTAACTATTTGCTTTCTATATTTCAGAACGATATGCTCGCGCAAATCCGCAACATCAAGAAGAAACAGGACCAAGACGGCGACAAGAAGCCCGCGGCAGCGCCACGGCCGCCATCCAAAAAGGCGGAAGAAGCCAAGGCATCGACGCTCGACTTTTCGGTACGCTCCTCTCACTCTCTATGTGTGTCTGATCTGTTTGACTGACGTTGGTGCCATGCCCATAGCAAATTCGTGGGCTCCGCGATCGCGACAACTCGATGAGCCTGTCGGAAGCCTCGGACTGGTCGGACGACTAGTGATTTGGTATTGTTGTAGCAGACGGACTATTGCTGGTCGTAATTTCGTTTTCGCCGCAGCGGATGTCCATAGTTTGTTCCCGCACTCAGAGTCGATTTCTTGGGAAGCGACTTTTGCTGAGCAGTGAGGTCGATCGAGACAGCGGCGGAATGAGGCGACGATGCTGCTGCGGTAGAACGCTCGCGTTCCTCACAGTCGCACGAGAGGCGGCCACACGCGTCGCACATGGGCGACTCGGCGAGCTCGCGCAGATCGTGCTTTGGGATCCGATACTCGAACGTGTACTCGTTCGTAATCTTGCGCATGCGCTGGATGGCCTCGTCAAAGCCCTGTACGACCTTTGCATCGCGTCGCAGCTCCATCACGACGGCGCTCTGCCTCGCGCGGTCCTGCACCACACGCTCGATCGCACTTTGCATCTTGTCTTTCAGCAGCAATTTCTTTTCAAAGCCCAACACACCGAGTTCTTGCACTTGGCGCTGGGCCAGCAGCTCTCTTTCTGCGGCCTGCAGGTCGCCTCGCGCGCGGTGAACGACGTGTCGTCGGTCATTGCGGACGTCCCATCGCACGCGCTGTCGGCGAATGCTGCGGGCACGTTCGCTCGCCACCAGGTGCTGCGCCCGCTGCATCTCCATGTCCCGATACCCCTCGAGCTCCATGGTTTCATCCATAATGCACTCTTCTAAGTCTCGCTCCAAGTCTTCCAGCTCAAGCCGCAGGTCCTCAATCTCGGCGTCGTACGCTCGGATCTGGTCCCTGTGTCCGAGAACGTCTTCGACACTGAGCTCGAGCTGGAAGCGCAGCACATGCTGCTCGGTCAGGAACGCCTCGCCCCACCCGCGGTCCAGATCCTCCTGCGTGAGTTCGCGCAGCTCCTTGTCCACAACGGGCTGCCGCCGCTCCCACTCGAGCCGCATCTCCTTAAGCTCTTTAATGCGCCGCAGCGACTTGGCCTTGAACTTGATCGTGCGCGTGAGATCGGCCCGAGCATCTCGGATATCAAACTCAATGTCGTCGCGTTTCTCCTTGTACGCGGTCAGCGCCTGCGCCTTGCGTTCGATCCGCGAGCAGAGCCGAAACTGCTCGAGCTGCTGGCGGCTGCAGAACGAACGCCACGCGCACTGGATCACGAGCGCTGCCTGGCCGTGGCGAGCGCGTTGCGTCGCGTGGAGAAACGCGAACCGCTCCTTGGCCTTGCAGCACTTGTACCAGTACTGGATGCGCGTGGCGTTGGCATTTCGGATCGCAACACGGAAGCCCGTGAGCTTACACTGGATCGTACGGATGCGGCGCCGCTTGCGCCACATTTGCTGGAGTGTGATGGCGGCTTCGACGCGGTCGCGAATGTCTTCATGCTGCTTTCGCACAACGTACCCACGAAAGACCCGCTGGATGCGGACCACGGCGGGTACCACGACACACTGCTGATAAACGCGCCGCCTTTCTCGCAGGAAAAACTGCCGCGCCACGTAGCCCCTTCCCAAAGCGCCGATTCGGGACGCCATGCGATCGCGCCGGCGATGGTCCATGAGCGCCATCCACTTGGCGTGGTAACGATGCGACCGCCAGTGCCTTTGGATGACACGGGCGCTGTGGCACGCCACGCGGAATCGCGTGGCCATGCGTCGCGCGAGGAACCCACGCAGGATGCGACCAATGCAGATGGCCGCCGGGTTCAGCACGTAGAGCTGCTGCCGAGTCTCCCGTTTTGCAGCAGCGATTCGCCGCCCATGGTGTCCTCGCCAGACACGCTGGATCACCGTCGCGGCCGGTATCTGCACTCTCCGTTTGAACTTGGCCAGCTTCCACCGTGCCGCGCGTCGTCGCGCCATAAAGCCTCGCACGACGCGCTCGATCTCCACAGCGCTGCTGGCCATTTGCCGCACCCACCGCGTCCACTTGCGACCGCCATGGCCACGGTACACGCGCTGGATATCGATCGCCGCTCGGGTCATCTCTGCACGACGTCGCTTGGTGCGTTCTCGCGATGTGTGCGATCGATACACGGCCTGGATGATCGTGCTCGCTGAGTGGACGACCATGCGGTACGCGGCGACGTACTCGCGGTCCCGGTGGCCGCGATACACGCACTGGATGCGAAGACTCGCGCAATGGCGAGCCAGAATGTAGCGCAGTGTTTTACCCTGGGCGTTGCGGCGAAGCACACGCTGGAGGCGAGTCGCGGCCAGCACCAAATCTCGTTTTCTTTTGAGGTACTTTTTCATGAAGCCGGCTTCCGTGTTCCTGCTGAGCTTCTGGAAGGCCGTCGATCCGTTCGTGGGTGAGACCAGCAGCTCATTGGCTTTGTCTTGCTCGTCTCTCATCAGGCGCTTGAGTTCGTCCGGGAGGCCGTGGTAAAAGTGGGGAAGCCTCGTGTCCGTGGCTTGCTGGTTGGACGATGTGACGAGGTCCAGGAGACCGCGTGACATTGGGAAGATCGAACTGTCGACCCCCAGCGCGCGATCGTTCCGCAAGTGGCTGAGCCCAAAGCGTTCCGTGTCCGAGAGCTCGTGCTTCTTACCCGACAAGCCAGGCTTCCACTGCGTCGTAGTCTTGGCGACTACAGTGACGTGGAAAGGCAGCGTGCGCCATACGCTCAACGACGCGACACAGTCTCCGATATACGAAAAGCCACGGAGGCGGCACGGTTCGGCAATGGCGGGTGATGCAGAGAAGGCATCCAGCAGGGTCTACAGACCAGCAGACACGAGATCAATCAACCTCAGCACCCCAGGCCACGATGGGAACTGCTGTACCTCGTAAACGAGACCGAGACGCTGGCGCTGCGTCAGTCTCTCGAAGGCCGCAGAGACGACAACGAGCTGGAACCGCGTGGCCAGCCCCTGTGGCACAGACTGTTGCTGGCGGCTCCACGACAGTCGCTTCTCTCCAGCCGGAGCGGCAGTACTAGTAGTACCCAATCTCAGTGGGTTGGTCGCGTCGCGTGTCTTGAAAGCCGCGTCGAATGCCTGCGCCGCCTGCTTCTCCGAGTCGAACACGCCGAGCGACTTGAGCTGCACGTCATCAGCAGGGAGACGCTCGATCTCATGCCACGAGATCACGCTGCGTAGCTTCTCGAGCGCCGAGCGGCGCAGTGCGACCTCGAAATACCGCGCCTCCCATCGCTTGGCGCCGGTTCGTTCTTGCCTCACGGACCGATACCAGTACCGTTTGGCCCCGAGACACCGGTACTGGAGATCAGCGATGCTCACGTCCGTCGCTACACAGTAGGGTGGTGAGAGCCTGTGTTGAACGGCCTCTTGTATACGAACGCACACGGTCTGCGCGTACGTGGAGGCGTCGCTTGCGAGCGAGTCGTCGGCTTCTTGCGTGGCCTTTCGACTCGCATTGCGTCGAGAGGAAACGCCGTACGGAGACGCACGCGACGGCATCGGATTGCGCGTGAGACGAGCTACACGGTGAGCGTCTCGCTTGCATAAAGAGAGCGCCAGATCAAGACGAGATGGAGCGAACCGCCATGGCGTCGCGCTTCTCCAGTCTTCAATCTCACCTGTTACTGTGTAACCCTCATGTTACAGGAAGCATCAAACAGTGGTGGTTATAACGCAACCGGTTTTAACGGGAGGTCCGAATGTGATACGAAAACGAAGCCATGTTTTCTTGTTTCCACGGGATCACCCTGCCGATCCAGTCACGAGAACGAGTCCTTGCGACGGCGCAGATTGGCCAGCACGCTCACGGGGTCCGAGCCGCCGACGGCGTTGCGGATCACGTCGTTGTGGACGCGCAGAAACGGGTTGTACTGCATCTCTTCGCGCAGCGTGGACGGCACGCTGGGCAAATTCTTGGAGCGGCGGATCTTGACCTGGGCGATCTTGTCGCGCAAGACGGCGTTCGACGGGTCCACAGTGAGCGCGAACCGTAGGTTCGACATGGTGTATTCATGGCCGCAGTACACGCGCGTGTCCTTGGGCAGCGTGAGAATGACTTCGTACAGCGCACGGTACATATCCTCGGCCGTGCCTTCAAAGAAGCGGCCGCAGCCGCCCACGAAAAGCGTATCTCCTGGGAAGAGAAGCGGCGGTGTCTGTGGATCCCCCGAGACGACGTACGCGAGATGACCGGTCGTGTGGCACGGCACCGACAGGGCCTTAACCTTGACACCACCAATCGTAAACTTCTCGCCCCCGACAAGCCCTTTCGTGCGCGCTGGGATCTCCTCATTCGCTGGACCCGCGACGAGCAGTCCTGGATACTTGCTCGCAATGTCGAGATTGCCTGCCGTGTGGTCCCTACCCAAATTGGTCAACGTGACGGTAAGCAAACAGTAGTGAGCAAATACGCATTCCACTGCAACTCACGCGTGCTTGTGGGTCGTGAGAATGCCGAGAAACTCGCGCTTCTGGGTCTCTTCTTCCTCCTTGAGCACGTGCAGGATCTTGGCTGGCTCGGCCGGGTCCACTGTGAACATGGTCTGGTTGGCTTCGTCGATGACCACATACCCTACAAAACCTCGAGATCAGTCGCCCTGTCCTTTCGATGATATAGCAAAACTCCGACAACGCACCGTAGTTATCTTGAAACATGGGCACGATCCGCACACGCAGACTCGGATCGCGGTAGTGTTTCTTCTTCTTTTTCGGTGGCGTCGTGGGGTTCTCACCCTTTGGTTCTCCCGCAGCCGTCGCCAACGACCGCCCAACTAACTGTGCGTACCGTGCTGCATTACCAACAACAGACGATCCATTCCACGGTCGCGCCAACGCCCCGCGCCAACGCAGCACCGCCGACGCCATGCTCCGCGCAGCTGTTGGTTTCACGCTCAACTTCATCTTGGAGCATCTCTAATAGAAGCCTCTTGTTCGGGTATGTAACCATCTGCAGGGTACAACGTAACCCATGATCGGATCATCCTTCCATCTTCGCCAACCCAACAACACAACAAAGAGAAAGAGAAAGAGGGACCCGCTCGAAGCCTCGCGAGCAGCTCAACGCGCTCTCTGTCTCTCCCTCCACATTGAGGACGCTCCGATCGATCTCTGCTTGAAGGAAGGAAGGAAGGGCTACTCGCAGTTATGGAGAGTTACGGTGCCGAGCTCAAGGAGACGCCGTACCCGCTCATCGCAGCGCTCGGGTCTCGGGAGCTCCAGGCCAAAGTGCTCGCGCTCGTGCGCACCATCAACGAGGAGTTCGTGCCAAAGCTCCATTTCTCATCGCTCCCCATTGAGCACCGCTTCCCCGTGAAGAAGGAGGTCCGCGAAAAGCACGGCACGTTCCCGAACCAGACGCAGCGCGACTTTGACGGCTACAAGGTGCAGGGCATCCTCAAGACCAAGTGGCTCAAGAAGCACCACGAGTCCATCCCCGCGGTCGTGCTGCTCTTCCACGAGTTTGACCCGCGGTGGAACCAGCGCGACTGGCTCGCGCAGGAGACCACGATCAAAGACGAAATGGACCAGCTGAAACGGGGCATTGCCGGCCGCGAGTGCCGCGTGCTGCTCATCCTCGTGCAGCAAGTCGACGACGCCGGGGTCGCGCCCGTCAACATTGTCGACGAGCGGCTCGCGTCGCTGCGGCGCCGGCTCGAGGCCGACTCGAAGACAATCGTGCTGCTGCGCGGCCGCGATCTCGTGCGCGGCTCGTCGGTGCTGGCCAAGCTCGAGTCGTCCATCCGCAACTATGCGCTCGAGTATTACAAGGCCCAGGCCAAGCGCGTCAAGCGGTACAAGAAGGCACTGACCAAGACATCGCTACTCCCGCTCCACGTGCGGTACGCGTTCAAGATTGCCCACTACTACGAGTTTCGCCGGTACACGACCAAGGTGCTGCAGCACTATGAGAGTGCCTACAGATCCGTCGTGCAGCTGCCGCTCACGTACGACGCCGCTGCGGCCGTGGGCGACAAGACTGATGGCGGTGCGGGCATTGGGTTCACGCAGGTCAAGACCATTGCCGAGTACATCAACTTCAAGCTCTGCTACCACTTGATCTTTTCGTCCAACAACATCAAGGCCGCCGTCGAGCAGCTCCATCGCCACATGAAAGTCTATGGCCGCGCCATGGGGCCGGTCGAGCGTGTGTTTGAACACTGGGAATGGGTCTCGCGGCAGTACCACGTCTTTGCGCAACTGCTCGCCGAGGCTGTGTCGATCCGAGGCGCGCTGCCCAGCACGGGGCTCGATGCCGACGTGTACAAGGAACCGTACTTGTACTTTTCGATCGCGGCCAAGTATGCAGCGTCCCGACGCAAGGCCGCTGCGAGACTCGGGCTCTCAGATCCAAACGCCGAGGCCAAGCCACCTGGAAGCTCCAATGGCCACTCCGCGCTTCATAGTCAATTCAAGATTGTGCCGTCGGCGTTTGTCGGCGGAGACCCGATCGTCTCGGAGGTGTCAATGCCCGAGCCGTCGTATGGGGCGTTTGTCAAGTACCGGTACTCGATTGAGAAATCGACGCCGCACGCGAAACGCGCGATCCACTTGATCGAGCAGGCGATCCATCACGTCGCGCTGTACGTCGCCGACCAAAAGGTGCCACGCAGTCGCCTCAAGAGCCGATTCCTCATCGCGTTGGCCATGGAACGCATGGCCTGCCACGACTTCGACAGAGCGCGACATGAGCTGCACAAGACCAAGCTCGCGCTGGCCAGTGAGCAGTGGTGGGCTGAGACCACGCAAGTGCTCCAGCAATTACTCATCTGCACGTTCCAACAAGCTGATACACTGGCCTTCATCGACACGAGCCTGCAGCTACTGAACCCTGTGCTGGAAGAGTTTGTGCCCGTCACGGAACGGCTCCAAATCCAAGAGTCGTTTGAGACCGCCTGGCGAGACCCTTCCCTTTTGGGCCCACCGTTCTCCACTGAGTCGACGCTGCCCAGCTACGAGATCCCGCTTGATGCCACTCGTGAGTTGATCGGCGTCTATGCACACTTTGACCGCGTGTATGCGTGCGTGCGGGAAGACGTGACTCTCCATCTGCAGCTCGACAGCCATTTTCCTGCATCCATCACGATGGCGAAACTCGAGCTGCTCTTTAGTGACGAGCGGTACAACATGGTCGTGCACCACCGCGATGTAGGGGACACCATTTCGAAGGACGCCGCCGATGGAAAGTGGTACGCGTCGCTCGCGTTCGACCCGCTCGAGTCCAAGCAACTTCGTATCCCTTTGCATGTGCTCGACGGGCGCACGATGCTTCTCTACCACGAGACACGGTTCCACTTCGGCTCTGGTCGAGTGAAGGCAGACAGCTCGGCAATGGAAGAACAAATGTTGACGTTCGTGCTTCCGTATGACGCGACGACGGGGCAACCACGCCGCACAGCCAAGCCACTGTTCGCTGATGGGCGTGTTCCGATCATGGGGAAAGGGCCAGGCTCGCCCAGTTTTGTGCGCCGCAAGTCGATGTTCTCAACGGCCGAATTGAGCCGCTCACAGGAATCGGAGACTGGTGATCTGCTCGAGCAAGAACGCTCGACCACTGGACCAGTGCGGTCGTCGGCACTGGCCATCTTGCAGCCACGGCCAAAGGCCACGCTTGGCCTCGTGACCAAGCACCCGTTGCTGACTGGGGATTTTCGGGTAATTTCATTTGTGCTCAAGTCCAAAGAGGATACGCTCACAAACGCGACGTTCCGAGTGACGAGCGATCCACCACCACCATCGGGCTCGCCCAATGACGCTTTATTTTACGTGGAAGACGAAACCTCGCCGGGCAATCTGGTCGCCGTGCCGTTGGATGCGAATTATCAGCCACGCGATCGATCGCGAATCTCAGACATGGAACCAAACACGGAAGAGATCTTCTCCGTCATTGTGCGGTCATCCAAGGCCGCACCGCTGCGGCTCGTAGTGCACGTGACCTACTCGACGAAATCCGGTGTGTCCGTGAGCTTTGAAGAGCGGTACGAGTTGCTCTGTCGCGATCCGTTCCGACTGGTCACTGGGTTTGTCCATGACTTTCCGAATGGCGCGGGAGGCACGATTCTGGATGAGATTACGTCAAAGCAGAACGCAGCCGTCGTGGGGAAGACAGTGAGCTTGCAAGGGGACCTGCAGTGCGACGCATTGGAGGCGTTGCGGATCGTGGCGATGGAGTTTGAACCGTCGTTTGAAAGCAGTAGCTCACTGGTGAGCGGAGGTGTTGCTGCTTCTGGCTTTGGCTCGTGGGTCGAATCGAGCGACGACGACCAAGTGCTTCGCGAAGGCGATTCCCGCAGTTTCTGTTTACGGCTGCTGCCTTCCCTCGCAGCCCCGTTTGTGTCGCTCGGTCAAGTCAAGATTCAATGGCGACGCCTGTCGTCAGTCGTGCCCACGAGTGATGGGCAGCGCAATGAGCTCGTCACGACGTGGCTCGAGATCCCGAACGTCTCGTTCATTGAGGCGCCTCTAACGATCGCGCTTCGGACGCCTCCATTTGGCGTCGACGGTTCGCTCTTCACGTTGGAGATCCAAGTGCACAACAACGAGAACGTGTTCCATAGCGTGCGCATCAAGCCGTTTGACGAAAGCGGCGACTTTATGATCGCAGGTGAGCATGTCGAAAGATTCTGCTCCCTTCGTTGAGACTCATGATTGGTGTTTGCTTGCTTTCTCTCAGGCCGCACCAACTTTGTCGAAGATCTGCTGCCGCTGGCTGACCACGTCTTCCGTATTGGTCTCATCCCGACCAAGTCTGGTACGTTCTGGTGGCATCGCTTTTGCCTCGACTTCTTTTCCCTGTCTCTAATGTGACGCTGTGAAATCCGTAGGTTACTTGCGACTTCCCCAACTCGAGATTACGTCGGTCACGCACAACTTGCCGTTTGCCAACTCGAACGAGCGCCGCGAGCTCTTTGTATTCCCACGGGAAAGTGCCCAATGGAAAGGAGCACTCGAGAGCGAGACAGCGGCGCCCGTTGCTTTGGTGGAGGCCATGCCGTAAAGCCATATCTAGTGACATGTACCCATTTCTATATTTGAGTGACATGTTGTTCTAACGGGGAATGTCACTATATGTCCTCCTTGAAAATTTTGGACTGTTGAACATGCGGCAGAGCGGAGCGGTCCAGAGAATAAAAAAGCTGCTCACTCTTGAAGCAAGCACCTCGACACCACTTCCGCATTTGCCGAACCTCCTGACTGCCACGTCGATTCGATTCCACATCCTCTTCCACCATGTCGGGCATGAACATGTTCTGCGCGTGTCTCACGCGGCGCCGCTCGGACCAGATCGAGAAGCTCTGCGTGGACCAGTTTGAACGCATCCGCGCCGTGTACCCGGGGACGCACTACGTTTGCCTGCTCAACAACGAGACGGGCGAGATCATGTACGCGTGCATTCACAGTCTGTAAGAGATCTAGAGAATCGGTATCTGAACGATCACGGTGGGAATCGTTGCCAACAGCGCGCAGACCCAGGCGCCGGCGCTCAACGCAGAAGAGCTCACGCGGACGATCATTACGCTCAAGCGAGCGGCCATGCAATTCGGTGAGTGTTCAGTCTGTGTAACTCATTCTTCTGTGGTGCTGACAGCGGCGCTGGCGTGGCGGTTGGATGGTTCTCTTCTGTTCTAGCGGCGACAATGAACCAAATGGACTCGCAGGTCGTGCACGTCAAGGGCGACGATCGCATGTTCTCGTGCTTTGGCGGCGAGCGAACGGTACGTTACTGGGCGCATATAGAATACTGCGCCGTGCATCTGCTCACAGCAATGCGGGCTTTCTCTCTCCTCTAGATTTTGGCGTTTTATACGCAAATGCCGCCCGTGCAGCTAGAGTTTTTCGACTGCTCCGAGGCCGACAAGACTGTCGAAGGTGTCAACGCCGAACTCAACCGCATTGCGTACGCTCCTCCGACTGTGCGGACGACTGCTCCGAGACGCCCCTACTAACACTCCGTGGCCCTGTCGTGCAATCTATATGATGTATATGACCGTAGTATTGGTAGTGGCCCAGTGGTCTGCAAGCACGGCCCGCCGCGACGGTGAGCGTGGCGCCACCACCAGAACTCTGCTCATGCTCAGTTCTCGCTAAGCTGCTGGTAGTATACGTATATTTATCGAAGAAGCAAACAACAACACCCCTCAATTGGTGCCGACGCAAAACCGGCGGTGGCGAAATGGCTGTCTAAAATGACGTCGTAGAAAATAGGTGAGAGGAAATTAGAACCGCTCGTTCATGCGGCTCGCGACGCCACGCATCTTGTTGTACACCTTGCCCGGCGGCGCGCCCATGATCAGCGAGCAGATCGCATCCCGCGCGAGCTTGATGTTGGCAAACGAACCGAGAATGTGGATCTTTTGGTCGGCGAGCACGATCCGCGTGCGCGTGGCATTCTCAATGGCGTACTTGGTCTTGCCGTCCTGGCCAGCGACACGGCCGATCGCGCGGCTCAAGTGGTCGCCCTTGAGCATCTTGACGTCGTTCACTTCAAACGTGTCGATGAAGAGATCTTCTAATCGCAGCAGTGCGACCGCGTCCTGGACCTCAAAGCCCATCATGTAGGCCTGGACGAAATCGGCACCTTTCTGGAGCGACCCGGCGTCCTCCGTGAAGGGCGAGTTCTTGAGCTCGATGCAGCGCGTCTTGGTGTTCATTCGGATCTGCAGCTTCAAGTGCTCGACGATGGGCGTCATGAGGTTCGGCCAGTCGGTCTTGAGCGGCGTGTAGCGGTGCGCCGGCACGCGCACGCGGCGAAAATCGTTCTTGCCGCCCGACTGCTCCGCGCTCAGCGCCGGGAATTCGGGACGCACCATCGGCTCGCTGTCGTCCATGTCCATGGCGTCATGGTCGATCTGGACCTGCTGCGCGATGGCCTCTGTGCTGATCACTACGTCCGAGTCAATCTCCATGGTCGTCAAAAGTTGCAGGGCGATTGCTGGGGTGCGTATCCGGTCTCGCGAAATGGCTTGCTTTCTCAGAGCTCCTCGTTCCTGCGGCCAAAGGAGCCGCCAAATGATTGGAGTCAGTCTATTGCGAGCAGTGATTGGACAAAAACGATAACCAAACCGGTTTTAGGAGAAGATCCATAAATAACTCACATATGGACACGTAAATAACCGGCGTCACCTGGATAACGTTAACTTATTGGGTCTTGGTGTCGCTCATACGCTGTGTAGCCGACCGCACGAGTGCGACCAGCACCAGCGTCGGTGAGAGCCCTCCAGCGGCCAACACGAGAGCCCAGAGAGGTCTACAGTACCGTCATGGCCATGTAAATAACGTGAGGTGTTACACATGACTGTTGTGGACGTACCTGTGCAGCACCCAGACGAGTCCTGCGACAGAAAACGTCGTGCCACCACTGTAATCCCCGTTGATTGCGAGTTATCAGAACCCACCTATCCTGGATATTCATGAAGGTTGTAAACGTACCCGAGAACACAGCACACGAGATGCTTCTGCACACTGGTAAAGCCACGGCCGAAACTAGCAGCGAGAATCGGATACAACACGAGAAACCCCAAGAATCCGAGCGTCGACGTGAACAAACGATAGAACCTGTTGTGCTGGTACTGTGTTGGGTTGGTCGAACATTAGAAAGGCCGCACAGCATCAAGCGAGGAAAGAACACAAATTCCGCGTTACCTTGATGGCGAGCTTGTTGTCGTACAGTTCGGTTGCGGTCTGAATACCGTCCTCCAGAATTAAGATGGACTCACCGGCCTTCGTCTCGTACGGCAGAATATGCTGCACCACCTGCTTACCACTCACGGTCACGGGGTACGGCGGCGTGACCTTGAACGAGACGCGGATATCCCCAAGACTCGGCCGCGCACTGCCGTCGCGAAGCAGGTAAAAGTACTTGTCTTCCACACTCACGTCCTTCAACGCGCTGGCCTTGCTCCATTCCTCGCCGATTCGCTGGTTAAGCACAATGCGCATGGTCTGCAGCGTCTTGGCGTCAAGGTCGATTGGGTCTCGCCGTTTGATCTGATCGATTAGCTCATGGGAAAGCTTGAACTCACCGACCACGGCAGCGTCCGAGTCCATCACTTTGGACTGGAACACCCACGCGTCCTCGGACGGATTCTGGTACCCAATGTCATGGAACGACATGCTGTCAATGCGCTCCGATCGCCACCGCAGATCGTAAATGTAGGTCTTCTCGCGATGCTCGTCTACGCCGCCATCTCGGTCGTCGTCACCGGCCATCGGGTCGCTGCCCGCGATCGTGTGGACCGTCTCCACCCATTGAAGCATTTCCACCGTGCGGTAGAGCCGCACACCGCGCGCCGCGATGCCAAATACGGGGTCCAGCACGTACGGCACGCGGCTGGCCGTGCTGTCTGCGGTCAGCACGCTTGGATCCGTCGTGATCACACCAGAGAAGTGGACAAGGTGGCCTTCATTCTGAGCGATAACCACGGGTTTGGACAGCGACACAACTTGCTTACGACCTTCCTCGAGGCTGCTGGTGTGGCGCACGAGCCGCTGCTCATTCACAGCCGTCGTGAGCACGGACGCCAGCAAGATCGCCGAGCTGATCCACTGCTCTTTCGGCATCGTCGCGTTTTTTCCCAAGAAAGAAAGATCAGCAAGGAGGTACTGAAATTGAGCACTTAGTACCCCGGCTACACTAATAAACTGCAACATGGTCAAGCCCTTCCAGCGGTTCTTTTCTGTCGGACCCAAGCAGCCCCTCCGCGATGGAGTTTATGCTGCGGTCGTCATCACAAAGAACGCCACGGAGACTCGAAGACAGTGAGGGAACCACGGACGCGCGGCTCACAGCACGGGAGTGAACAGGTTTCACTCCCGTTTAGCTTCCTCACCCACCGGCGGCCCCAGCAGTCTTGGCTGCTGCCTGGATCTCCTGGCGTGACTTCTTCGTTACAGCAGACGCCCCCCGCGCGTTCTCATCCGCAATAGACGAGAGCGGACGCTTGTTCAGTGGCGCGAGCGAGGGGCCACGCAGTGCAGCTGTTGATGCAGAAGACTCGGAAGACCCCTGGGAGCCCTTGGCGTCTTCCACGAGCTGTGCTACGTTCACGGATTGCGAGAACAGCGTGATGACTTGCCTGGCACGATCCATTTCTCCTCTCGTCATGTGTTCACTTGGCTTGTCCAGCTCTGAGTCACAACACGAGTCGTCGACAATCATAGCAACATCACCGTCTTCGCCGTCTCGCACGACGGGTTCGGGCAGTTCCGGGATAAAGCCGTACACGCGCTTGTCCGGCTGATACTGCTCAAAGTACTGCATGACACTCTCTCTGCATTTTTCGAGGCTGTAGAATCCGTCCAGGGGGAGTCGGTTGAAGATCGCACCGATCACGGGCACAGATTGGCTCTCGAAAAAGCACGCGTTTAGGTTGAATGAGTCGACGGCGTCGCCCACACCTTTCTTGCCCACAAGAACGACCGGGGACTTGACAGCTTTTGCAACGGCCGCATTAGAGACACCACAGATGGATCCCACGGCCGGATAGCCAACACCATCGACGACTACAATCTTCTTACCGCGACCAATCTCCTCCACCTTGGCACGCGCCTTGTGGAGCAGTTCGTCCGAGGTCTCCGTGTTGCCCTTGAGAAACTCGCGCGTAAAGCCGCTGTAAAATACAATGGGTCCAATATCACAGCATTCGATCCCATGGTGGCGACAAAACTTGGCAATCAATTGTGGCTGCTCGCACTGCGTGGCTGGCTTGATGTAGCTGATCTCATCGGCTCGATACCCAAGTCGCAACAGTGAGCCCACGAGACCGAGACAGCATGTGGACTTGCCGACTTGAGATCGATCACCACTGAGGAAGATCTTGATCGGTTGGTCTTTGTTGGACGCGGCGTCTTGTTCAGTCGCCACGGCGGATATCGATCGTCCGATGATCACGTCCGACCCGCGCAATTGGCGTTCGACGACTGCTCGCAGTGCGCTTGCGACTTGGCTCACTCCGACGGCGAGCACTTCGTCGACAGCCACATCGGAGGTGCCCACAACTCGCATAAACGGAGCCTGTTGGGTGCGTGGTGACGGCATTTCCGCAACTGGCAACGAGAAACCCTGTGCGACATGGTGCAGCGCGTTCTTATCGTCCACTGCCGCCACAGAAAAGTCGAAGCCATCGCCGTAGAGCGCGCTGATGCCGCGCAGCAGTGTAGCGCACTGGTCTAGCTCTGGGTCGACGCGCAGTCCATAGAGAACGCAGCGCGTGCGCCACGAGACAGTCATGAGGACGTCGTGTCGGAGAGTGATGGCTGTCGCTTCACAGAACATGAGCCTGCGCAAATGGATATCGAAGTCTACTGTGAACACCACAATAGGTACGATAAACCGGTTTGTTACTGGTTTATATCTGTGCTTCAAGTTCTGCGAAATTCGATACTACTACAGGAGGAAAATGCCAAATGGAGATCTGTTGCATGGAGGATTCACCTTTGTGAGAATGAATCCTCTACAGTACTGTATGCCGTAAGTTCCCATACATGCAACGTGTTCTTCAACAAGCAGCACCACAATGCGCCGTCCATTCACCGATTACCGCGGCGGAAATAACAGACTCGACCACTTCACGGCCGAGTCGGCCCAGCCGACTTGGCTGTGAGTACTGTAGCCTCAGCGAGATATGTCACACCTAGCGATTTGTTGATCGCCGACGAACGTCGGTTCCTTGTTGCTGTGCTCAACACGCCATTTTGCTGAGGGAAACATCAGTCATGCATGAGCGTCTCCACCAACCCATGGCCACGCAGGAACGTGCCTCGAGTCAGAAAAGATGCACATATCACGTTGAAGTCGAGTTGGATGAGGAGAGGTGTATTGTACACCTCACTGTACTGATCGGTACAGTACTGTAGAGTGGATGACGGTGCAGTGTTCAGCATTTGTGTGAGGACAGTTCCACGATGGAATGAATGCTGAACTCCGCACTCGGACGCAATGTCGTGCGCATCGTTTTGTGTCGTGTACACCGTCTAATCACACGCTCGCGCAGTCAGTCTAGAACTATCCCCGTCCAGCAGTCGGGCTATTGAACATGACTTTGGGCCACGATCCCATGCGCAGAAGTGTTGGTGGACGAAGCTAGCGATACAGTACAGAACGGATGGTCGCCAGTTTGGGTGGTCTTGACTCTAGCCTAGACTCCAGGCGATCTCCGCTTGCCGGCTGCGTGGCTGGCCTCTCCATGAACAGTGCACTGGACACAAACTGGCACGCAGGCTGTCACTCGCTGGAGAGTTGGCCAACAAGAGTTGCAAAAGCCAATCGAATCAGCGGTTTTTAGATACGATATAGTCTCATTTTAACCAATAAACGTACAGACAGGAACGTGTCATGATGATCTCCACAACAACAGCAAAAACTTCCAACAAATTCTTGGCCTGCAAGAAACAGTTGAAAGGTTTTTGCAGTTCGGTCTGTGCCATTGCGAAGATAGTTTCTGCCGTTCAGCCTGATCGGCGTGACCATCAGGCCACGGGCCGGCTGACGCGTTTCAGCCGCGTGCAAGAGGCGACGCTCATCAGTCCAGTTCAGAACCGACCAAGTTGGTCACCAACCCCATCTAGCAGATGAGCCACTCACTCACGGCTAAATAGAGTACACCAAGCTGCTGCAAGTGCTGGCACCAACAACAGTCACTTCTCTTGTTGGTTTTGTGGGTCGGGCCATCCCCCTCTCCCCACTTTCCTTGAAGCCAACAGCGCCAACGTTTCCTTTGCACCAATAACATCACCAACAAAAGGCTCCAACGTTGGCAAAGTTCCAACGTTGTGTCCTCATCATTCTCGAATCGTCCGCCTCCAGCGCAAGTCCCACAGAATCAGCAATGAAGAACGAGTCCCATATCCCACTCACGCCGCCCGGCGACGGCGACTACGCCACGGGCGAGAACACGCGCAAGCCCGAGAAGAAGTCGCGCACCGTGTCCATCGCGGTCGCGATCTTCCTGCTCGTCAACATTATCGTGCTGTACGTGCTGCACTTTGCCGACCGCGGCTCGTCTGGCTCGGGCTCGAGCGCCGATGCCGTTTCGGCTTCCTTCAAGAAGGATGGCATCTCGACCGCCAGCGTCGCCAAGGCCGGCAAGGGCCAGGCCGTTAGCCTTGGCTCGGACGGCAAGATCACGATCGGCGCCGGCACGTCGGCGTACCTGGACGCTACCGATCTCAGCGCCATTGACAAGGCCGTCACGGCCATCCGATTCGCGCCGCTGGGCACGACCACACCGCGCCAAGACGTGGCCATCATGTCGTACCAGACGGGCGCGTCGTCCACCCTCCAGAGCGTGCTGACTACGGTCAAGGGCAGCGTCACGAGCAAGACGGCGGCGATCCAGGCCGCCGCCGACGCTAACGTGTTCAAGGGCGCGTCGATCAAGGGCCTCGCGACGCTTTCCGACACGTCGCTCGTCGTGCTCAACTCGGTCGCGAGCGCCGACGGCATGGCCATCACCGTGTACGCGACCCACGCGTCGATCTCGGACGGCGGCTCGCTCAAGGCCGACCAGGACGGCAAGGTGCTCGCGGCCAACAACTCGGCGACCAACTTTATCACGCGCGTGTCCGACTCGACGTTTGCCGTCGCGTTCTACGAGCCGTACTCCAAGACGGACGCCTACTTTCAGCGCGTCGAGGTCGGCTCTGTCTCGGCTGACGGCAAGATCTCGTTCTCTGCGAGCCAGCGCTTCGGCACGGGCAACACGGCGTCGCTCTCGACGACCGTGGGCCAGCCACAGGCCGTGTTCAACTCGAGCGACCGGTTCACAGTGCCGTGGTTCGTCGACAACATGTCCGCGACCAAGGACAATGCAACGTTTGCCGGCGCCGTCGGTCTCTGCCTCTCGACCTTTAGCTTTACCAGCAAGACGGCCAACCTTACGTCGCTCGGCGAGACCTGCCAGACGCAGTACCTCCCGGCCTACTTTGTCGAGTCGGTGCGGCTCTCGGACAACACGCTCGCGCTCGTGTTCGTGGACCGCGCCAACAAGTTTGCGCTCACGGTCGCGGCCGTCGAGTTCTCGCCCATCACGGGTACGCCCACGTTCCGTGGGTCCTTTGTGCTCGACGACGCCACAGGCGCCTTCGACTTTGGCGCGGCCTTCGGATTTTACCCCAAGCCCACGGTGCGCGTGCTCGCCGACAACCGTCTCGCGATCGGATTCCTGAACCCGTCCAACAACGGCAAGCCCAGCGTCAAGGTCATCAAGTTTGCCTCGGACTTGTCCATGGAGGCCGTGTCGCCGTCGTTGCCGATCTCGAACGCCGACTTTTCCGTGGCCTCGGCCGACCCCCAGGCGTTTGGCAGTCTTGTCATGGATCTCGCGCCGCTCTCGACGGGATTTCTGGCGGCCTACGCCGGCAGCTATGCCGGCGCACAGTACCAGCGCGTCGCGTTTGTCGAGTCGCTTGGCAAGCCCATTGGAGTCATCTCGGATGTGGACGGTGGCGAGCTGGACATTGCCATGTCGGGCACGGTCGACGCCAAATCACTCACGGCGGGGAGTGCCTACTACGCCGCGACGAACGGCCAGCTCTACGCGGCGTCGACAACGACGGACAGCAAGTACGTGCTCGTCAACGACAACAAGGTTGTGCTCTCCAAGGACGCTATGGTTGGCGTCGCCGTCAGCGGCTCTAAGCTATTTGTCGCGGCCCAGGCCAACTAAGGATCTTTCAGTTTCCTGTCCATTGTCATCAAGTCTACTTGTGTAGTAGTACTCACACGAGCAGAAGCTGTCTCCAGTCTTTTCTGAACACTCCTCCGAGGAAGGAGGTTCTGTAATGCGATGTGCCTTCCCATGTGAGAGGCAGTACTACCGCTGAAGAAGAGGAGAGGTGAGGAGAAGGCTTCAACACTGTGTGCTGGTATTAGTTTAATCAAACTGAAGAACTGATAGTGCAAATCATGTGAGACTTGGGCGGCTGGCTCAACGGCCAGCCAGTACAGCGACACACACGACCTGCAGTGGGCTCTACTACACTGTACTAATCGTTCTTGCACTGCAGCATCCGTAGTAGGCTTTGCTACAAGGACCACCAGACGAGAAGAGTATTTGTAATATACTAGTAAGAGGCATAAACGAAAATGGACACCGAGAAAAAGCTGCACCGCATACTGTTGTGTATTGGTGAGAGATGAATGGTGTTTGAAAAAGCTGACGCCGTACGTGCTTCATGCTGCTTTGTTGATTGGTTTCCTTTGCTTTCTTCCGGCGTCTACTGGCGACGAGAGAACGAGATCACGCACGGGGAACACCATCACGGGGCGAGTACGCGTTCGAGAGACGGAGTGCGAGCTCATCCTGCATTTCGCGGCGCGTCCGCGCGTACTCGCGCACGACGCGCAGCAGGCGGTATCCGCGCATCCAGTGGCGCGCGAGATCGCCAAAGGCGGCGGCGACGTCGTGGTTATGCCGCGCGAGCGCGCGCGGCACGACGTCCAAAATGGCAAAGTGGTACGCGTGGTCCAAGCCCGAAGGATCGAGGTGAGATAGATACTCAGCCGCGGCCATTGTGTGTGTGGATGCCACTGGCTAACGTTCTCTCTTGTTCCCCTGTAGGCGAGTGTCTTGCCACGTAGATGTCCCCGGGCAGACCCATCCTAAGGGGTTTGCCAACACGCGTCTACGATTTCAACGATTTGGATCGAGAGGAGCATGGACGAGATCTGG
>JAADVZ010000036.1:0-79890 GCA_023335925.1 Pythium phragmitis
GCGATGCCATCAATCTTGTTTCTTCTCCGTTGTGGTCTCGGCCTGTCTCGATATCTGCGACTCAGATACATTCGAAAATACTCAGATATCATCAGATATATCTGATAAAAAACCGAAGCCATGTTGGATGGAGTGTTAGCGGACGGTGCCATCAATGACCACACGACAGCTTCCGACGCCCTCTGTGTCAATCTGCAGCTGGCCAGAGATGTGGCCGCGGCGGGCAAAGCTCAGCGTGACGGTGACGATCGCCGCGAGCCCCGGTGCCAGCCGCGCCGTGTGTTTGTCGTAAGAGGCCTCGGCAATCGTCGCCACAGAGCCGCCCGCTGAGACTGAGAGGTGCTTGACGCGGTAGCGCTCTTGCTTGGTGCCGACGTTTCGCACGCGCACCGGAAACAAGTACACTTCGCCCGCAGCGAGATTGTCGAGCGTGATGCGAGGCGGAGACACCTCGATCGCAAACGGCAGCAGCGTTGGCGACGGCGTCGTCGTCGGTGTTGGAGAGTCTGAAGCAGTGACCTCGTGACGAAACGCGTCGTGGGTTCGATGGGAGAGCGAGGCAATAGAGGGTACAGGTGCGGACGCGTCGTTCATGAGCGTGGAGCAGAGCCCATAGGAGGATGGTCGTCGCGTTGTCGCTCCGGATTGGCTTGTGGTGTTGCGTGGACTCGTTCCGAGTAGTGAGAACGCCGGCTCTCGATATGGAGATCTGGGTGGACTAGGTGGGCGGCTAGCGGGACTATATGCAGCCGTCCGAGAGAGTCTACCGAGGGAGTGGTCGTCCGAGAGGTCAACGCCAAACCCTACTCGAGCTGACGCCAGAGCTGAGTACGTAGCACAGGGTGAGGGAGGACGCAGTGGCGAGCGGCTCGTCAGCGGCGACGGCTGCTCCTGAGCTGTGGTTAGCGCCAGCCGCGTCGCAATACTGTACTCGGGGCCAATGAGCTTGTTGATGCCATACTCGGTCAGAATCCAGCAGGCTTTCTTTCCCGTGGTCAAGACACGCCGCCACATGTCCGAGGTTGAATCATCGCCAGCCTGGTTGCTTGGCAGTGAACCCAGTGTTTGCGATGCAACTAACATGAAAGATTTGCTGCTTGACGATTGGCTGAGTAGTGGCGGATCCACGAGCAGCGTGTTGGGCGGCGCGAGCACCGATCGATGGCGATTCAAGTTGCCCACGTCGCGTGAGTATTGCATCTTGAAGTCGTTGACCTCTTGTGGGTTGTGGCGCGTGATGAAATCGCGGCCACCAATGAATTTCGTTTTGTTTGATAGCGAGCGGCAGCTGTACGGCTGCAAGATCTTGTAGTCGTCGTAGTCGGGGATCGCGAGGATCATTAGCGCGTTCTTCTGGTCGAGCACCGTGCTCTTACGCGTCTTGCGGGCGATCTGTTCCGTGACGCTCATCTCCAGCATGAGCCCGGGACTATTGCGACCAGAGTGGGAAGTCGGAGATCTCGAGAGCTGCTGCTGCGGCGTCCTGACTGTGCGCGTCGACTCCTGCCGGGACGGCGACCGCAGCGGGCTCACATTCTTGAACTCGTCGAGCGTGTCCATGGTGAGGACAGACAAAGGCCCAGCACGGACGTAAGGGAGTGAGTGGCTGAGTGACCTCGATACGTCGACAGCGCTTGTGTGCGACTGTAGGCTCCCGCAGCGCTGGTATCATTGGTGACGTCCCTGAAAATAGAGGATACCTCGTGACGTGCAACCTGTGGTATTATTCCCATGTAGCCATCTTGCCTCCGTTAACGGTATTGATTGGCCGAAAATAACCTCTAGTGAGCCAATCATGCACTCCCACCGCTTCGACCCACCTCAGTCGAGGTTTTTTCCTGCGACTTCAAACCGAGGTTTTTCAGCCGCTGTGGATTTTTTCGCCCCACTTCACGCAGACGCGAGCACGTAGCAAAAGCACGAGGGGAGGGAATAAAGAGCAAGTTCACGATGGTGCGGACCCCGTCGCGGAGGGGCGAGAAGCTACGGCGCTCAATGGGAAACAACACTGACCAAACGAATTGCGGTTGCGGTAGGTCGTTCTCTCGGCAGCACTGTTGACGCGCAACGGCAAAGGTACAGAAGAGAGCTAGCCCCCCTCGCGTGAGGAGCTACTGGGATCTGAGATTGACGCTGTCCATTGTGGCGACACCATAGTGCTGGTCGCGCGCCAGTTTGTCGAGATCACTCGGATCCGATTGGAGGTACGATCGTCAATGGCGCATGAAGCGTGGGTCTGTGCTGTGGGTCCCCTTTCCTCACACAGCTCTTTTCTGCACAGGGTCTCCTCACGGCGTTCCCCAAGCTCTTGTCGAGCGGCTCGCGCGAGCACACGTTTATCGACACAGAGAGCGTGCGCTACGTGTACCAGCCGCTGGAAAACTACTTTGTGCTCATCATTACGAACAAGACGAGCAACATTGTCGAGGACCTGCACACGATCCAGGTGCTGTCCAAGCTCGTGCCCGACATTTGCGGCTCGCTCAACGAGAATGCGATTCGCGACAAGCAGTTTGAGCTCATTTTCGGATTCGACGAGCTCATCTCGGCCGGAGGCCACTCGGAGAACATTAATGTCCAGCAGATCCGTGTCAACATGGAGATGGAGTCGCACGAAGAGAAGCTCCACAACATGATCCAGGAGAGCAAGCGCGCGGCCGCCAAGGACGACATGAAGCGCCACACGATTCGCATCAAGGAAGAGCAGCGCGAGCGCGCGCGGCTTGAGCGGGCCGGTCTCGGGGGCTACGCCAAGCAGACTGGGTTTGGCAACGCCATGAGCTCGGGGTTTGGCAGCTCGCCTCGCAACGGCGGCGTGTCGCCATCGAACGCGGCGTCGTTTGCCAGCAGCAACAACATGGCGACGTCGCCGACGTCGTACAACAGACCCGAGCCGTCGGCGCCGATCGCCAAGACGTCGGGCATGAAGCTAGGCGGCGGCGGCAACTCGAGTGGCAAGTCGTTCTTGGATGCTATGGCCGCCGAGGACGATCTCAAGGAGATCCCGCCCATGAGCGCACCTGTGCAGGCCATGGCCCCGCCGACGCCCACGATCGCGGTGAGCAGCGACCCGATCGGCGTCGTTGTCGAAGAAAAGCTCAGCGTCGTGCTCAACCGCGATGGCACGCTCGAGCAGCTCGAAGTCAAGGGCAGTTTGTTTGTGTCGGTGAACGACCAGGACAGCGCGGCCTGCCGTCTCAAGCTGAGATCCTCGAACGCGAACGGCGTTTCGTTTCAGACGCACCCGAAAGTGGACAAGCGTCTCTTTGACCAAGAGTCGGTCTTGGGCCTCAAGGTGAGTGCGTGCAGTTTGCTGTGGAACGACTGGAAGAAGTGGAAGTTGATGGTTGCTATTTGAACGACAGGACTCGAGCAAACCGTTTCCGTCCACGCGCGTGGCCGTGCTGCGGTGGAGCCTGAAGACCCAGGACGAGTCGTTCCTGCCACTCAACATTGTGTGCTGGCCCGAGGAGCAAGGCGGGGGAAAGGTGAGCTTAAGGAGATGACGAGGGTCTGATGGGCGACTCTCTGGATGGAATCTCACCGAATATCTGCGATAGATCAATGTCACGATCGAGTACTCGATGGACCGCGACATGGTGCTCGACAATGTCAACATCATTGTGCCGCTCGGGTCGAGCCACTCGCCGCAGGTCGCCCACATTGACGGCCAGTTCCAGCACAATCCGGCCGAGGGCAGCCTCTTGTGGCATCTCGACAGCATCGATTCCTCGTACGTATACCAGAGTACCTGATCCATCACCTTCACTCGCGTTCTGATCACTAACCATTTGCCTGCTTGTGGCATGGCCAGAAACAATTCGGGGACGCTGGAATTCGCCGTGCCGGGCAACAACCTCGACGTGTTTTTCCCGCTCGCGGTGTCGTTCTTTTCGCGAAGTGTGTACAGCGACGTGGACATTGAAGCAGTCGCCAAGGTCGCCGACAACTCACCCGTGCAGTTTGGGTTTGAGAAGCTGCTGTCGACGGAGAACTACCAGATCGTCTAGATGTTTTGAAATGAACGACCGGCGCGTCCTCCCCCAGCAGATCGTCTCGTGGGCACTGGGGAATCGAACCAACAGTAGAGATCCTAACCCACACACAACCAGCACAACAAGCGAATATAAAACAAACAAGAGTGGCTATGGTGGTGTTCACACTCTCATTGCGTGGGGCGAAAGATGTGTGCTTGCGACGCCCGGAAGAGCGCGTCAGTCTCGGCGCGCAGACACCGTTCCAGCATGTGCTTGACGACCTCGCAGCTCTCGACTGGTCGCTCACCGGCCTTGGCTTGTTCAAGGCAGCTGTACCACTCCTTGAGCGACGCGGGACAGAGCGCACTGCTCACGCAGTCCACGTAACCGACGTACTTGACCTCGTTTGCCGCCATGCCGTCGGCTCCTCCCTCGCCGGCGGCAGCTTCCCCTTGGTGACCATGACTATGGCCGCGCTTCTTGCTTTGCTGCTGCTGCAACTGGCGCTGCATCTCCTGGCCAGCGTCGATCATTTCCTTGAAGGCAGCGTCGCACTGGCGCAGCGCCGCGTACTCGCCGGCGACCTTGCGGTCCGTCGCGACGGCACGGAGCTCCTTCTCACTGAACGTGCCTTCCTGGGCCATCTACGAACAGCCCACGAGATCATACGAAACCTGGTTAGTATGCGCTGTTTCCTAGGAGTTGCTGCCGTCGCACCTCATGGAAGCGCAGCGTTGAGAGACATTGCGGGAACCCGCTCCCGTCCATTGCGGTTTGATCGATGGGGATCTATCTACTATCTCACTACTGGAGATGAGGTCAGCAAGCCTATCTGTTACGAACGCCCTAGTCATGTTTGTATCAATCAGTTTACCTCAGCATAGTGACATCGGCATATGCCACAAAACAGCAATAAGCTCTAGGGTTCATCGTCATCTTCCTCGTCGTCGCGATGGCGAGGCGATGTCGGGCCGCGACGGCCAAACGGCGAGCGCTGCGGACGCTGCTGGTTGATGTTCATGTAGGCTCGTCGGTGAGACCGGAAGATGCGCTTGTACATGTACGCGACTGTCAGCGTGATCACGAGCCCACCGAGTCCGAGCGTCAGGTAGCCGTACGACAGCAGCGAGGAGCTCTCGGTCGACTTGGCCTTGGCATCAGTTTTCAACACACCATCGAGCGGCGCTTTTCCATCGAGGGATGGTGAGGGCGTCAACGTGATAGAATGGGTTGGCGTTGCTGGCGTTGTCTGCGTCGTTGGCGTTGGCACAACTGGCTCGACCCCGACGTCGTCGTCGCCTTGGTCCATCTCATCCGGCGTGTCATCATCATCGTCTGCACTGGGCGTCGCCGCTGGAGCTTTTGAGGGTGAGCTCGGGCTGGGAACGGGCACAGTCGTCGCCGGTGGTGCAGTGATGGTGTCTGTCGGTGTCGTGTTGGCGACCGTGGCGTTCGCTGGCGCCGCTGTGACATTGGGAGACACTGACGCTGCTTCGATCGTCACTTCGATCGTCGGTGAGTACCACCAAAGCTGCCCTTTGACGTCGCGGCCGTTCCAGTGGAGGTTCCACTTGACATTCGTGCGTGCGTTCACATAGTGGGACTGCGGAGGAATGTGCGGTGACGGCAGGTCCTCTCCGTTCTCGGCCTGCTTTCGCCAGCCTTGATCCACTTTCGCCAATGCGCGTACGTAGAACTTCTTGGAGACGTCTGTGTGGAGGTCCACGCACGATACAAAGAGCGAGGTGCCAAGCGTATCGCTATTGTCGGGCGCTTCGTTGGCGGCCAATTCAGGGAACTCGGCAAACGCAAAGAAGCGGCTGCAGGAGGCCAATCTTGACACGTCAGTGTTGTCCCCCAGTGCTGCAGTCGAAACGACCAAACCACACGTACCGAGTCGATCCTTTCTGGACCGTCGATTGCGAAATGATACCTACAAAGACCCACAGTTTTATGAGTCTCCATCCAGTCAATGATCGCTCAAACCCTGCGGTATAACGTACTGTCCTTCGTGAACGCCGCATCCGAGGCGAGCTCCACGTGGGTCTTGTCGACCGTGATGGCACCCAGAACTTCCCACGCGACTTGAAGCTTGAGCGGCTTGCCTGCTTGCAGCGTGATACGGCAGTCGGTCGAGTTGCACGATGCCACCTGGATCGACTCGGCCGCAAACCCGCCGCACCCCATGCTCGCCAACTGCTTGCTGTCTTCGACAAACAGACTCGCCGACGGGAACGAGTCGCTCGTCTCCTCTTTCACGGCACTCGCTTCTTGCTCCTTGGTGGGCAGCTCCACAGCGGCGTCCACCCACCGCAGGTACGGCTGCACCATATCCAGCAGCATTAGCGCGAGCCGCACGTTCTGCGATACGTGGCCCAGCACGGGCACGCCCTTTTTCGTCGAGAAGAAATCGAGCTCGCCATGATAGAGATCTTCAAAGCGGCCCAGTTCGTCTTCGGTCGGGTGCTTGCTGTTGGACGTCTCGACCAGAATATTGAACGCACGGTGCGTGGCATTGTTGTACATCGTCTTGTCCCTGGGGTACCCGCCAAAGGTCGTGGGCTCGCACGGCTGGAACGGCTTGTGGGCGCCGTCGCCTTCTTCCGAGACAAAGTCGTTTTCCCACGACGCCGCGTACCCCCAGTCTTCCATGCCGCCCGTGACGCCGTACACAATGTCGTTCATCGTGCCCGTGGGGTAGAGCTTCTTGTCGCGGAACGCACCGGCAAACACGGCCAACGTATGCGTGAGTTGCACCTGTGCCGCGTCGTCCGGGGACTTTTGGCTGCGGTGCGCGTTGCTCTGCGAGTAGTGGTTGGGCGAGCCCCACTCGTACGAGATCGCGCGCATGCCGCCGTGGAACGTAATGGCCAATTGGAAGAGATGGTCGCGCCAGATCTCGTTCACGACGCGCGACGTCATGGTCTGCATGCACTGCGCGCCAAACCGCATGTAGTTGTAGTCACGGTTCGGATCAACGTCCAACTCTTTGCGCTGGTCGTGCGCGTAGCCGTACGCGTTTGTCATGGGCGTGATCACGACGTCGCGCGTGTTGACCAAGTGGTGGACCCACCGCTGCGTGTGGAGCGACGCGCCGCCGGCTTCTTTCAGCTCCGTGGCCTCGTGGGACGCTGGGTGCGCGTACGCGGTCGCGAGCTTGGCCACGAACGCAATCATCTCAATGGTCGTGATCGGCCCGATGCGCTCGTCGCCGTGGAGCGCGCCGCTGAAAAACACTTGCGGCCGGTCGGCGTGGGCCGCGAGCGTCGAGTGGTTGGTCATGTGGACCACGTAGTGCTTGCACGGTACCTCTTTCCCCGTGGCTGCGTCCGTGCCGCACGTGAGCTCAGGCGGGTACGGCAGTCCGTACTTGTCCTGGGCCACCTCGACGCGCAGAAGCTCGGGGTACGACGCATTGAGCTCCAGCAGGTACGTGGCCATCTCGCCGTACGAGCGGTACTTGAACGGCCGCGCGGCCGCGTGGTCCACATAGACAGTCATGCCAGCAATGGCCGAGGCCGCCACGGCCATGGCGACGCCACGCAGCGTCCGCATCCTGAGCGACTCCTTTACTCCACACCTACGCGTAAAAGCTGTTACGCGGCGTAACCCCCACAGGAGAGCGTAACCTTTGAAGATGGGTCCGGTGGTTACATTGTCCGAAATGGAAACGGGTTGGGTTCGGTCGTGTCATGGCGGATGGGTTGTCAGACCTGCCCATGAACCTGTGGAACCATCACTCCTCTCCCCTGTCGCTTTCATCTATGCAGAGTGATGGTCGATCCCCACCTCATCTCCCTCAAAGCCATTTCCGGAAAAAGGGAAGAAGTGTGGGAAAAATGACCGAGGAGCTCTTTACTGTGGGCGACGTCGTGCGGTTCCACCGCGGCGAGTTCAGCCACGTGGCTCTGTACATCGGGCGCGGCAACATCATCCATCTCTGGTCGCCCGCGAGCGCGTTCAGTGTGCGTATCGATTCGATCCGCCACGTGCAAAACTGCCAGCGCCATGTGGCCTCGGCCGAGGATGCCGCGGGCGACGAATCCGATGCCAGCATGCCGCAGCAGTACACGCGAGAGATGGACGCGAAGATGCTGCGTGACCACCGCGCCGAACCCTTTGGCGGCGACGAGATTGTGCGTCGCGCGCGCACGCGGCTGGGTGAGCCGCAGTACGACTACCTCAGCTACAACTGCGAGCACTTTGTCACGTGGGCGCGGTACGGTGTCGGTGCCTCCCCCCAGGCGAGATCCCACACGAACCAAGTGCTGGCTGGTGCACTACTCGGTGCAGCGGTCGGTGGGATCGCTGGGCTCGTCGTGGGCGGTGCGATCTCGCTCTTCTCCAAGATGACGGCGCTGTCGGCGTCATCAAGTGGCATGGGCGTGGACGAGCTCAGTGTCAGAGAAGTGGAAGAAGAAGGAGAAGGAGAAGAGGTCAGTGCGAGCGAAGACGAAGACGACGACGCGCGTCAGCAACGCCGACGCGATGAACGAGAGCGCCTGTTGGAAAGCATTGCCGCAATTCAGTTGGAAGAAGACGGCGGCCTCGGCGAGTTTGAAGCGTGGGCTGCGTCCCGCCAACAGGGCCGAGCCAAGTCGACGACACGCGCGTACTCGGAGGATCGCCACAATGCGTTGGCGGCGCGACTCGCCGATGACAAGCTGCTCTGTGGGTGCGTATTGAAGGACACTGGTGGTGTTTTGTGGGAGAGTGATAGCTCATGGCTTTTTTGGCGTGTGTAGGATTTGCTTTTACGATCTCCAGCTCACGCGGGCGGTCGCCTTTCCGTGCGACCATTTCACGTGCACCAAGTGCCATGACGCGCTCGTCACGAATGGCAGCGGCTTCAAGTGCTGCCCGTACTGCCGGTGCGGACTTGACTCTCCCTCCATCCATTGCCTATCGTCATCTCGCTAACTGGACACATTGTTATTGGCTTCCTGTAGCATGAACATTACGAGCGTGCAGTCGATTCATCGATCAACAAAGAGAGCTGCCCGCAACCGTCTCATATGGGAGCAGGAGATCGCAACCGCGGCGGCCACCGCCACGGCGGCTGCAGCGCCTTCCGTTTGAGACGTGCCTCTTCGGTCTTTGTCTCTCTCCCTCCCTTTCTCTCTCTTTTTCACTCCATGCACCCGCACATATATTAGCTTATCCATTACTCTAACCCATTCCTTGTCAAAGGAAAAGCTCAGGCGCCAAAAACTCATTGACCCTTGTTTCTATCTATCCTACGACACTGCACGACAAACGCATTCCCTGTGGGTATCCCTCGTTCTCATGTCCCCTTGCGATCACTTGGACTTGGCAAGCTCCAACACCGCATGGATCAGGCGGTCGGTCTGCTCGCGCATGGCCTTCAAGTCATTCTGGCGATCCCTGGCTTCTTCGCGACGACACGCGCGGTCTTGATCAGCGGCTTCTCGATCCAGTTCGAGCTTGCGCTGCATGAACTCGAGCGCGCGGTCGGCAAGTCGTTCCCATCCTTCTCCACCACTGGGAAAGCTGCTCAGCGTCAGCGCGGGATCCGGGGGACCTGCCGTGGACTTCTTCTTTTTGGCCGGAGGCGCGTTTTGCGCCGGACGAGGTCGTGCCACGATTGAGCGACGGTACTCGGGCGAATCCACGGGGATGACGGCGGCGGCAGGCGCTGGCTGCACCACAGGTACATGCTGTTCTTGGCGACCTTGCGGTGGCGTCGTCACAGCATGCGACGTGGACTTTCCCACCGATGACACGGGCGCTGAAGGCCTGTAAACTGGTCGTGTGATCGGCGCTGACAGGTTCTCTCCTTGGCCTGCATCTTCCATTTGCTGTGGACGCGACGTGACCGTCATTCGCTGCAGTTCGTAGGGGTTTTGCTTGTGTTGCACTGGCTGCGACTTCGGCTGTGGCACCTGCACGATCATCGACGCTGGAAGTGGCAGCGCGTGGCCAGTGGTCTCGGCGTCGGCGTCTTCGTCCACCTCTCGCAATAAATTCTGGAGCGACGCTTCCTCATCAAACGCGTCCATGCGCGCAATCAGCGCGTCCAGCAGCTGCAGCTTCTGCTCATACTGGCGTTCACCCGTCGTGCCACGCCGAAGCATCTTGCCCTGGCTCGCGCGCCGCTGTCCGACCATACGGAAAAATCGCGCGCGGCTCGCCGAGGCATTAAGGGCCGTGAGAGAGCACGCTACGTGGCCATTGAGCGCCTGCGCGATCTGCTGCCACGCCTCCATGACGCCGCCACGGTGCTGCCACGGCGGCGACTGCGAGATGTGTGTGAGCAGCAATATATCGTCACTTCCCAGAAAAGTCTGTCGCGGTGCCACCCCCATGTTCACTTGTGTTGGTTGTTGGTTTCCCTTGGAGGCTTGTTGGAAATGTAGGATCGAGTGCTGTTGGTGTTGGCGGCGTTTGTGTTGATTTCGTTTTGAATGGGAAACCAGCGGCCGTTTGTTTTTCGCGCCAGTTTTTTTCTTGTTTTTTTCTCCTGGCCACTTCAACAATTCAGATTTGACTATGTATTTCCGGTTTCACTTCAACTTGGCGCAAAAATACCGTAATTTCAGCCATCGTGCGACTGCTCATGACGGCCACGGAGGCAGGCACCAGCGGATCGCGGCTTCTCGAGCGACGCCAGAGCTACGACCGCATCCCGCGCTTCTTTTTCCCGGTGCGTGTATGCCTTGAAATAACCAAACACTGGGGGGAAGAGCCGCTGCGGCTGATGCCGTTCCGTAGAAAGCTGAGACAGCTGAAAATGCCGTGACACCGCAAACGAGTCGTGCCGTCTGCCGCCAGCTCGCGCTTGCGCGAATCGATGAGCTGATGCTCTCGCGTAGCGAACTGAATCAGCTGACGCAAGCGGTTTGTCGGCATGCACACGCTCCGAAGGTGCCGAGACTGGTGACGATCTTGATGGACAAAACGGCGACACCGTCGAATGTCGTCTGCGTGGACCGCTTGCTGCGCGAACACAAGACGGTGTTGCTCTCGTACGACGACTGGAACGAGGTCGTTCAGTTCGTCCGGAGTGAGAGACTAAAGCGCATGATGACGGCGCAAGTGTTCCTCATGGTATGTTTCGTAACAAAGCGTCCGGTCCACAGCACAAGGCATTGACGACGTCTTGGACTGTTCTTGGCGGCAGCTTCCACCCGATGACGACGGCCGAGTGAATGGCCTCGCGCTGCTGGAATACTTGTACCATCTCCACCGCACGCTCACGGCGACGCGGTTTCTCCTGGCGCAACCAGACGCAACGGTTGAAGGGCTTCTCAGTGAGAGCGACCTCACAAAGATCATCCAGCGGCGGATCTCGGAAACCATTCGGGACTCTGAATTGATCAGCGTGGATGTAAGCGAACGCCATTGATATAGACTGCCCCGGGTGAGCGAACCCGGTCTGATGCCGCTTGTATCTGCAGGCCGACTTCGCGTCCTACTATGAGCTGATCGCCACGCGTCTCATCGTGCTGCGCCACGACGTTGCCGCAGCCCGTGGCCACGTCTCAATCGACGCGCTCGTCGCGTGTCCCGTCTTCCAAGAGTGGATTCAGCTCACGGATCCCAATCTCCACGCGCTGTTTACTCACGACTCCAACCGCTTTTCGCCCGATGCGATCCGCCAAATCCACCGCCAGTACGTGCAGCTCGACCGCGACAAGAACGGACTGCTCAGCGTTGACGAAATGATGGATTACGGCAAGAAAATGGCATTTAATCCGATCGCACTCACGCCCACGCACGATCTCACGCGTGCGTTTGTGGCGCAAGTGTTTCACGAGACGGCAACGTTTCCACCCGACAATGAGATGGACTACAGAGCGTTCGTCGACTTGACGCTGCGCATGGCCGACCGCACCTCTCTGTCTTCTCTCCGAGTATGCCTCGCTGGTGATGCATATCCCTTCTTTAATGACTGACTGAGTGGTTTGGGTGCTGCAGTTCTTCTGGAACGTGCTGGATATCCACAAGCAGGGATTTCTGGACGCCTTCACGTTGGATTTCTTCTTGAGCGACCTGGTCGCCCACGCCAGAGGGGAAGCCATTTTCCCGGCAGAAGAGGCACCGTCGGTTACGGTCCATCGGCTGCGGGTGCGAGGTTCTTGACGCCTTGCCCTTTTGATGGGATAGAAGTACTGACGTTGTGAGTGGTGAATTCATGATACATAAAAGACCCAAGTGTTTGATCTCGTGGCGCCACGAGACCCATTGCGGATTACGTGGCGCGATCTCGCGCACTGCAAACTGGGCCACGTCGTCGTGCGGATGATCACCGACACGGTCGCGTATCGAGCCTACGACGCGTGCGAAGGCAAGTTTGTGGTGTCGTGATCAGACGCTGGTTTTCTGCCTAAATATATGTGATTTACCTTGGTCATTCTTCGAGAATCCTCTGATAAAACCTCCTTCATCGCTCTGCCCTTGAAGAACTAGGTCGCACAGCCGAGTGCTCTGGCGGTCTGACCTCCCCCTCTGCCATTCCACTTTCAATGGGAGACGCAGTCGCTGACGATGGTCGAAAGCGAGTGCGAGGTCCAGCCGGCGAAGACTGAGGTCGCACGGGTTGTCTGGAAAAGAGATCGAGAAAGTGGGGAGCCGCTGGGTCAGATGAAGGATCCGACAGTGGGGGATTGAAAGAACCACCAAGAGATGGACCAGCACTGTGAATGGGTCGACCTGCACACATCCACCACAATCAAGTGCGTCAGTAAGGCTCTGTGTGCAAGAGCCTTTCCCACACTTACGTATAGCATCTACAGAGAGTCCTTCGGCTCTGGATGGGGATTTGGACGGAGAGCTCGACGGGGAGGAGACGGGGAGTGGCGAGGTCGAGTGCATCAGGGACAGATCGTCCCCACCTCCGACTGGCACGAACTTGACGGATCGTTGCTAGATGCGATCGCAAGAGGTATGAGCCAACGCACTATCCAGTAAGCCTCGGGAAACTATACGTACTGGGAAGCGGTTGTCGTTTTCAAAGATTGATGGCGTCCAGGGAACCTCGTTGATAGATTCCTGGTTCCCACTGGCTCTAATGGGAGTAAGTGACGCATCCCGCGGGGTGCCGACTGACTGACTCTCGCTGAGCGAAGGGAGTTCCACGGGCAATGGAAAACTGGGCGTGGGTACATGCTGCGTTGCCGGAATCTCGCTCAGATTGACACGCGTGGACGGATACAGTGGTCTCGAAGGCAAGTGCATCGTGCCTGGGCTGCGACGCGGCCTGTACGTCTGTGGGTCAATGCGAACGAGCGGCAGCGAGTCGGATCGGAGCATGCTCGTCTTGCTCTTGCGAGTCAAATTCGTTAGCACCGTGGACACGCAGTGGATCAGCTAGCAAACAAAGAGAAGGAAAAAAGGTCAGCAAAACCGCTGCAGCAGAAGTACAAAGAGTAGGAGAGACACGAACATGCGTCTGAGCTCGTCGCGACTGCTTTCGCAGCTCGTCCCGCTGGCAAACGGCATCATCGAGAGCGACTTCTCGCCACTGGACGAGCTTCTGCATCGTCGTCCGCACGGCCTGGGGCATAGTATTCGCCGACGCAGAGGACACACGAGACGCTGATGCTGTGCGCCACGTATCGTTCACCTACACATCGAAAGCCGAGTCAAGTGAAGCAATTGCGATGGAGTAAAAAATGGCACACAAAACCCACAAACTCGAGTCGTCTCTGATCTCGATTCGCTTGGAAATGGCTCATGAGAATCCGCCAGTTCATGAGCGCAAGCAGTTCTCGTGCTCTCGCATTATTATTCACGAGCTCACGCAGCTTTTGAATCACCTCGGGGTCCTTGTCGATCACATCTGCCTTCTGATGCTCCCCTGTTAAATCACAAATCAGTCCCCCTATCGGGCGGTCGGGCGATGGGATCTGAAAAGACAGATCCAGACGACGGGAGGCTGCTGCTTGTGCAGGTGTGGGATCTTGGGCGCTGGGTAAGATCGACAAAGGATCAGTCACGTTCGTCGATACTGCGGAGACACTCAGTGCTTCCGTGCTCTCACTCTCGCTCTCATCACAGTCTTCTTCTTCAACGTCTACGAAGAAGACTTGCTTGCCGTCTTCATCCACGTACGTTGAGTAGACTGGGCCACCGTCATCGGGCTCATCCATTTCGGGTGTGTCGACACTCACAGGACCCGGGGTCCATTCCGTTATGCTCCCCCCTCCCGTAGCGTCTCTCAGGTCTCGCGATGGGTGATGCCCGCGACGCGATGCCGCTCGCTGTCGAATGAGAGCCTCTTGCTCGGACAGAACCTTACGTACAATTGTCTTGCGGTGATGAGCTTGCAGGTTGTCCCCCATGAACACGGGCGCCGAGATCGACGACCCCTGCACGACAATACTAGTACTAGACTGAGCGTCTCGTTGCAACGAGGCGGTGAACGAATCTTGAAACAGTCGAACGGACGGAGACGCGGCTTGACTGCTTCGTTTTGCAGTATTTGGCTCTTCGACAGAAACACTCCCGTCCGCGCGTACTGATGGGGCTGTGAACAAACCGGTGCTTCGCTCATTGTCCGATCGAGACGATCCGTCTTGCAACGAGCTGGAAGAGTTGGGGAGATTGATTTGCCCATTGTCACTGAGCAGCGCCCGTGCGATGGCCTCTTTTGCCTGACGCTGTTTGGACGAGCTCAGCGTCGAGTAGAGATTCTCGAGATCAAGCAGAATCGCACCCAGTCCGTGGCGTTCAACGTCGTTCAGCTGCGTTGCATTTGCGGCCTGTGCGCTTGACGGTCGATGGACCACCGAAGCCCCTCTTCCTCCGTTACCACCACCATCGTCACCCCCTGCAGTGTCCTTCAAGAGCATGGCTGATATCGCCAACAACCGCTCTTCGTGCTTCGCGCAAGGCCCACAAACCTTCACAGCGTTCCGAGCATTCGCTTGGGCCGTGCGTTCGTTGGCCTCGTCGATCATTTGGTGGGCTGTCTCCAGATCCGCAGCCAGCGCCTGGTTGGTATTTTGCAGTTTTTCACAGTCAAGTTTCCAAAACTCGATTTCCGCACTCGTTCGTTTCTTGACCATCGCAAGCTCTTCCGAGATATGGGCCAAATGCGTGGTCAGCGTCAAGAGGCGATCAGTCTGAAGCGCTGACGCTCGCTGCGACGAGCGACGGTAGTTGAGCAACTCCTGATGGGTACTAGACAGCGCCTTGAACAAATCGCGCGGGTGCGATGCCATCGAGACGGCCATGCCGCCGAGCATGATACTATTGGTTCGCTTGCGCTTCTCAGCTTCAGTCCCCAACTCCCTCTCGGTTTGCTCAAGCCGCTGCTGCTGCTCATCGTGTTCTCGCTGCACGCGTCCGACCGCCAGTGAGTACCGCCGCGCCATACGCTCGGTGCGCGTCACTTCATCTTCGTTGTCATCGCCGTCCACGTCTTCCTCTTCGCCTTCATCCCCACAGTCTTCATGCATATCATTATTGCCATCCACGTTAACCGCGCCCGTATCGCGATTCTGAGACGATCGAGGCAGAAGGAGAACCCGCTTGCTTGAAAAAGCACTTTGAGACTGTTGCCGGTCCAGACTCTGGAGCAGTTGATTCACAGCCGCCTGCTTCTCTTCAATCACGTTGTTGCGACTCGACATGGTGAGCGCCAGCGACCCTTTCAACGTCTGCAGTTCCCGTTGGAGCCGCTCTTGGTCTCTCTGGGACGTCTTCTGGAGATTAATGAGTCGGGATTGCGAGTCCGCCACGCTTTTCCGTAGCTGGGCGAGCCCCGCATCGCGTTCCGACAAGAGATTCTTGAGCTCCACGATGAGGTGCTCATACTGCTTCCATCGCCCACCGCCTCGCGTGGTGCCTCCGCCCCCTGGGCCACTGTAGGCGTTCATGATGTCGTCCACGCTGATCTCTTCGTCCTCGTCCAGGTCCACTTGCAGACAGCAGTCCATTCGATGGACCCGAGCGTGTTCAATTTTCTCCATCATCTCTTTCATCTGCGCACCCTCCATGACCGTGCGCAGCAGCTCCTGTTCGGCATGGTTGGCTCGCGTCGTCGCCTCTTCCAGCGACGTCTTCAGTTCCAACACCTGCGCCAACGTCTTGCGCAAGTACGAGCCGTCTTCTTCTTCATCGGGGGCACCCACCTGGTGGTTGGCCGTCCACGTAGACGCGTCCAAGTACCCACAGCCATTACACGTTCGACACATGATGACGCGCGATCCCTCCCCGAAGCACGCCGAGCTGCGACGCCGGACCAGACCACGCTTGGATACTGAATCGTTAGCCATCTCTGCACCATCCAACCCCGCGTCGCCATCGCCTGTGGGGCCATGGACGCCGAGCGACTCGGCCCGTAGAATCAGCGCCTCCAGTCCTCGGGACACGCGCCCCTTGTCCCGAAACGCGCTCGTCTCGACCGCCTCCCACACCAGTTCGTTGTTGACCAACTCGAGGATGGCGTCCCCGACCTGAGACCACGTGCACTTGGACTTGTAGACACTGTCGATCATGCGCTGGCGCTCGTAGAGCCCGTGCTGCGCTGTCGCAAACCAGAGCTCGCCGTCGAGCCCCCTCGCCTCCTCGAGCTGCTGCTTAAGCACGAGCACTTGCTCGTGTAGCTGCTGGCACTCGGCACTAGGGACAACCCATACGTTCGGCCATTACAACGCGTGGCAAAAGCAATCGGCCACATCCATACAGCAGCAAACACGTACGCTGCCTCGCGCGCACGCTCTTCCCATTTTTCCTTTTCCTTGCGCATCCCCACGGAACCGCCCGTGGCCGTGATCGTAGCCGTGCTACCAACTTTGTCGGTTGCGTCACTCTCGTCTCTTGTCGGTACGCGTGGGTACAGCCACGCCGCGCCGGCCTTGGCAATCGTGGTGGCACTAGCATCGCCCCCCTGAACCACCGCTGCGATCTCGTCTTCGACCGCCTTGAGCGTGCGCGGGTCGTGGCGCCGTTTCCCCACGAGGTCGCGCAGCATCAGCAGTTGCTTGTAGTACTCTTTGCGGAGCGCGTTACTCTCTTCCACGCGGCGGTCAAGCTTGGACTGCAGATGGGCCCTGGTCTTGTCGCTCTCGCTTGCGTGGTGCTCCAGCGTTTGCACGCGGCGTTGGAGGCGCTGGAGCTCCTGCTGAACGCACTCATGGATCGTATTAACGAGATGCGACTCGCGGATCTGGATCGCGCGCGCGAGGTGCTCGTTAAAGAAGACCTCCACGTCCGTCGCGAGCCATGGCGGCAATGTTGGCGTTGAAGTTGGCGTTGGCAAAGTTGGCAGCGTTGGCGTTTTCATGATCAACGGGTTGGCGTGTGCATTCTCAGAGGTGTTGGGAGCCCGGGCAGCTGCTTGCTCGTAAAATTTCGAAGTGGTTGAAGTTGTATCAGGTGGATTTGAATAGGAGGATGGGGCTGAAGCTGCATTCGAACTGGCGAGCAGCTCACGGGTTTCTACAGTAGAGTGGACATGAGGTTGTGGTGGAACAAAACTAGACACTGGATTTGTTCTCTGGATTCCAAGGCCGCCCAGTCGTGGCTGGGCCGTGGGCCACGAGCCACGACTCGTGGCAGCCTCGCCGGCCGTTTGCGTGGATGAGTTGTGAGGCAAACTGGTTTTACTGAGGCTGCCATGACGGCTGGTTGCTTCAAGGACGGGGGAGGTCACATCAGAAGAAGCGAAATCTTGCGCCAGCCGTGTCGACCATGCCGCGACACGCGAGCATAGCTCCTCAAAGGCGAGAAAGAGAGCAGTTGAGTGCGCCTTCTCCGACGTGAGCTGGGGAGCCTGCGTCGTGAACGTCGTCGCCGTCAGCAGCACGTTGGCGTGCGCGTTAACGTTCGACGATGGTCGTGCGCCACCATTTTCGCCCGTCGCATATGTATGGAAAGGCGGTGACGCCAATGCCGACGGCGCCGTCGGCGGTGATGTCATGACGACGAAGGTTGACGTTGGCGTTTATTCCTGTAGGGGATGGTGCATGGCAGATCCGCACGGTCGCTTGGAGCGGCTTCGTTTCGCTGCCGCTTCGCATCTGACTCTTCCACATGGGTACTGTGTTAACCTGGATCACTACAAAGTAGTATACTGGCACACGCATTTTTGGGGAACAGCATTTTGGGTGACCAGCACACTAATCTATAACATTACATTTAGTTATTGGAGGTTGAGTACTTCCAAATCGAGCTTTTGCTTGATTTGGCTGACACGGCTCCGCACGCCGAGGGAGGCCGAGGACTAGGACACGAGGTCTTAACAAAATAGGGCTCAGGGTTAAGGGGTTGTGTGGTCAATTTAATAATTTAGCGGAACTATTTTCATATTTGACAGTCTGGATAGGAAACCCAAACTGAGTGCAAACAATCAGCACTCTGCAACACAGAGTAGCCGCATGGGTACACTGTACTAACTTTTGCGAATGAAATATGCTGTTGATGTAAGACGAAGTTTATCTCATTTTCGGAATCTGAAGAATCCAACAGAGTTGATGCCAGTCGCCGCACGGGGTTTCTGGCGTTTGGTGTGGGGAGCGCCAGGAGCCATGTCGTCCATACGCTTGCCTGCTACGGCTAAGATGATTTCGATCCGGTGCTGAAGATTCCGCCGTCTGGGTAGGGTCTTTCGGCTGACGCCATTGGTGGTTCACTGATACGCCGTGCCTCGGAATGATCCATTAACGTTACCGTAAATTATTATCCCGTTAGCGACAGGCGACATGGCTCCACGCGGCAAAGCCTGCCTGTCTACAGCACGTGCGTGCGTGTTGCAAAAAATGCAACCCGGAATGGCTCTCGAGAAGCAGCTTGGTCCGAAAAGATCTCAAAATCTAACTAACGTTACTATGGGTTGACTGAAATCTTCTCTCACGATACCAGTTGGCATAAAAGCAGGTAGACTCTACCGGTACTTACTCTCAGTGAACTCTACCATGGCTACAAGCTTTGTTGTAGCAATGTGCCATGCCAAGTGGTTGGTTACTGTACTGTATTCTCCAAGTTCGCTTCTCGGACTGGCGTCTAGGCACGCAAACTAGATATGTGGAGAGTGATGATCATCGTTCTATGTACCGTACCCAGGCAAAACAGGTTGCTACAGTACCTAGAGTGCAGTATGGATAGCAGAACTATTTGGCAAGCTCGGTTGTCAGAACACAAGTCTGGTGTACTGTACCGGTGTATCTGCCGGTACCGGTACTGTTTACAACTTGGTTTTGGATATCCCGTCACATTTTGGCGCTCCTTTTTGCTTGTCCAATGCATAATAAGGGCTCCTTCTCGCGGCGTGGCGCTATGTAGTAGCACCGTGCAGGCTACACAACCACATTTCGTCGATTGGTTGTTGCTGACGAGCGGCGCGTGTCGGTACCACACAAATGACGAGGCGCTCTCGTCTCTGTCCAACTTCAGTTATCGTGGTGCGTGCCTTTGCTTCTGGAAGAATCTCGAGGCTCCTAGACCAGGTTGGGAAAAGCTGGGCCGTCGTCGACATCCAAACCACGCAAGATTCCATTGGCGCCAAACCAAAGGTGCCTCCGACCAATCATCGCCCTGGGTCCTGGCAAGCTGGTGGCGGGAGCCAACACAACAGCAGGGACTGTCCCCAAAGGCCCAGAAATGCAAGATCAACAACAACAGGAACGTTCTCTTTTTGGTGATTGGCTGGCTGCGCAATCGCTTGCAGTTTGAGCTGTTCGGTAAAAAGTCCTGGAAGCTGCAAATTGAGATGAATCAGGGGTAGGGATATCGGCGCCGAGTGGAGCCCAGCCCACAAGAACATAAGGAACTGACTGCGAGGATGCCACAGGATAGCGGACGAACGCGATAGAGTGATGGTCGATTGCGACTGCGGTCCGCATGGGGGAGGGGCTGTCCAACTGCAACAACCGCCGTGCGCTGATCACATGGAGTTCATTTTGGAAATCGCTCCTCCCTCCACACGAACGCTAGGTTCGCCACCGGCCAAGTCTATCGATCAACCCACAGTTCCTCCATGTCGTTCTCCAGTTGGATGGCCGAGATGCGCACGAAGGAACACCCCGCAACCAGTCTCACTAGCGGTATCGCCTCTTCATGGGCCGAGACTGATTGTGACTGCGACTCCGATTCGGACAGCGAGCTATGCGCCGACGTGTTCTTTGGTGACGAGAAGGTGGGCAAGTCTACTACAGCGCGCAAGCTTACGATGCAACGCACAGCGCCGATCGCGATTCCTCAAGCCACCTTCACAGCTCACGCAATGTCGTCGTTTGAATTCATGGAAACTTCAGCGCGAACCCAACACCCTGGGGACGACTACGACTCCTGTAGTGCGACGCGCGCCATGGATATTAACGAAGACGATCTCATGCTGTTCGGCAACCTCGCGTACTTTCGAACACAGCACGGGGCCAAGTCGGGCCTTGACTATTACCATCATGGACCCGTTTCAAGCGTTTTGAACTCCACCGTCTCGTCGGTTGAAGACGAGCAGATATTCGACATGGAATTGTAAGTCACCACAACCGATAGTACCATAGACATAGAGGGATGCACATTCACATGCTCCTATCATTTATGAAGCTACAGTATCCATTAAATATCAAATGGGCCCTATTTATTCCACCACCATTCATCAGATTTTTTAGTGTATCACACTGATGATGAGAGGGTTTATTGGGCTTGGTGCTGGCATGGCTTGCGCTGCACCGCACTGTCCATACTGGTACTATTGTAGGATCAACCATCCACAGCAAATCAAGAAATTACCATTGTGTAAACGGGTGGGAGGGGCGCATCCAATGCGACAAGCACGGATCTCCGCGACATGCTGGAAGCCGTTGCCTCCATGGAGACTCCGCTGCGGCACTGTGAATTTTACCGACAGTTCCTGCTCGCAGACTTCATTCACCAACGCCCGTCCCTTTGGGGACAAGGATGTTTCACCTTTGAACGCTGCGACACCTTGGCGAGTTGCCGGGACGTGGGCACTGCGACCCGGCCTCGCGACGGGATGTCAGTTGCGATGGTATTACAGTGGGCGTTCTGTGGGCGACGCGACGGTGTGTATACAGCGCACGTTAGGAGTGTGTATGCGAGAGGTACTACGATCCCACCTGCGAAAAGGCCTCTGGGCCTTTGAACCACAAACTGTTTCACAGACACAGACGATGACCGTGAACGGCAATGATGGAGGGGAGCGGCGCGGCGTATTGTTCAGCAACAGCCATGACAGAGGCAATGTTGTTGCCTTGCTGGTACGGAGGATGTTCTTGTTTCCACCATTGCAGTTGTGTGCGACCATGCTTTACGCGGCGAGCATTGGCACATGAGTCTCTCGTGCAGTACACCAGTAATACACGAACAGCATGATCTTCCGGAGGAGACTAAACACACATCCGGCACCAAGAGCGTCGTACGGTACTGATGATGAAAACACCATGTTGGTGGGTCATCATGACACCATGACGGTCATGGACCTTGACTCATGGTGTTGATACCGTATCAACATTCGGTCATGAGACTCCGGCTGAGTCCCGCGTGGCCCCCGGATCCGCGTCCAGGGCGCGTGGCCATGATGGCATTTTGCGGCAAAGATTCGCATCAGCATCTTTGGTGCCGGTGTCACAGATGCTGCAAGCTGGTTCCAGAAGGTCCAGAAGGTTCAACGCGAATCTTTCGAATTCCCGCGTGTCGTCCACACCGTACGTAACCACAGAGGGCTTGTATCAAGAGCAAACCGGGGTTGGGTTTATTCGTCAGATCAGTCGCGTGCGGGAAATCGTGAAAAAGTGGGACGGCATGTGAGAACTCGCTCAAAGGTTTTTCTTGGATTTTGGGTTGTTGATCCTGGGCACGCAGGTCTTTTGTGAGCGAGAAGCCAATCAGAAGCCGAGATTCAGTCCCAGCGCTGGAAGGTTCATCAACCCTGTTTGTTGTAGGATTGTGGTCGTTTTACGTGCGCACCAACTGCCACAGTCGTGCCAGTGTGGGCAAGAGGCATCGATGGAAACAAGCCCGGAATCTCTCATGGCATGATGATCCGACCCGTTTTTGTTCAACGGACCCACCAACACAGGTTTGGGGCTTTGGAGCCACTCAGCCCAGCCGTTGCGGATCTTGGGGCTTTTGTTTTTTGTTGGATTCGATCCAACCTTCGAGCGGCAACTCGAACTCATTCCCCAATTGACAAGACAACGCCAACACACGGTCGCCCAACTTCCAACAAATAAGAGTCATGGCACAGTTCCGTGAGTGGATTCACACGTCGGCCATCAACAAGCCACATAAGACATCTACGCTGAGCAGCGGCGGCAACCCGGCGAGCTGGACCTCGGAAGAAGACACGGAGAGCGAGTCGGAGCAGAGCTTCCGCAGCTTTGAGTGTCGGAGGAAGAAGCCCTGCGCGATGCGCCAGCACATGGCCCGTCCTCTGCAGCCGGCCGCGCCCGTCATGATCCCCTCGCGCACGCACGACTTTGGCTGGTGCGACCGTGAGGAAAGCCGCGCTGAGCACGTCGCGTGTGCATGCGGCAACGACTGCGAAGAGTTCTTCAGCGACAATGCGCACCCCGTGGCGCATGCGACAAGTTTGCCGCAGCAGGAAGCGCCGAGCGACGAGGACGATTTCATTTTTGACATGGAAATGTGAACCATGGAGCGAGTAGCTTTTAGTTGTCGAGTTGCGTTTGCGGATCGTGCCAATCGAAGGGCATGGTAGGTTTCCACAACCACACAGTATTTATCCTCACCATAGAAAACAACATGATTTACACTCGAACCAACTCTCCCCTCGCCTCGAGTCTTTTTCCAGTGACGTGCGATGCATCTTTTTTCGACTAACCCACCAAATCCGTGCCAGCCAGCGCATCCTCATCTCCCTCTCAAGTCTTGAGACAAGATACTACACAGCAAAGCAGCGCTGTTGTCACCCACGATCCCCTGTATCACTCGCCGTGAAACAGGATACAGCGTCGCCCATATTTCTTCGTGATCTTAATTGACCACAATCATCGCATCTTAGGTACGCGCACTCTTTCGAGGTGTCACTATCGAATGCAATGGGTGCGTGAGAAGTGTTATGGGATCCGAGCCCCGACGCAAGAGGAAGCCGGCGCGACGGTCGCGAACACGACCTGCACAACCCACGGAATTGCAGCATCCATATACTGAAACGGAGTGTAAGGACACCAATGAGGAGTTTTCGCACGAATTGACGGAGGCTGGCAGACTGCACGAGAATACTGATGGCGACGCCGACGAGCAAGGAGTCGCGTCCCAACTACTTGTATCCGACCAGAATATCGCGCCAAGTGCATCAGCTGATGCGAGCGAAAGCCCGTCCAATCTAGCGAACGAGCGCCCGCTAGCTGTAGAAGAAGCACGGCAAGTTCTCGAGCGGCTCTTTGTCGCCATGCTCGCAGCGGGGTTGTCGCCGTTGCAGGCGCTGGCGTCGTCTCACCCGCTGCTGCTCGCCGATGTTCGCGAGCGACTGGAATCTCAAGAGAGTGGCGAACCAATAGCACTATCGTTGGTTCAACAGCGCGCAATCTGCGCTGTCGCAAACGTGATGAACGAAAGCGAGGGCATTGACACCACGCGTCTCCAGGAGCTCGCGAGCGCGGCGACCTTTCGTGTCGAGATGCTCGAGTTCCAGATCCGCCAGGCAGTTCTTGACCGCGCAGGCAGCAAGTCGCGCGGCAAAGTCGATGTCCAGCGCGTGCTTGCCAAGATCGCGGCGTCGCTTCCACCCGATATGGTGGCAATCACAGCAAAAGAGTTTGAACGCCTCCTCGAAGAGAAGCTCGGCATGAGTCTGCCGGCAGCCAGCAGCAGGTTGCTGACCGCGGTCGTCTTTGCACGGATGACCGGCGCGCCGTTTGCACACACCCTGCCTAAGCGTCTCAGCTGTGCTCGCCTGCACTTTTTCGCGGCGCTGGAATCGTTTGTCGTCGACAAACCGCTGTCGTTGGACTCGGTCGAAGGCCAGCTCCGACATCTCGTGGCGAGCCACGCTGATCTTCGTGCCCGCTTCCAGGCACTCGACACGGATGGCTCTGGGTCAATCTCGGTGGACGAATTCGTGGCGTTTCTTGAGCAAGAGGCCCATATGCACTATCCACGCGACGTGCTCCTCGCGTTCATCCGGCGTTTCGACTTAGATGGTGATGGAATGCTGAATTATGACGAGTTTGTCGCGTTCGTGAGCCCAAAGCAGTTTGGCGTCCACGTGCTGACGCCGTTTGGCATGTTCTACCAGGCGGCCGACCGCCGTGAATCTATGGGTGAGGTCGTGGCCAAGATCAAGACGAGATTATTTTGGATGCAGCACAATGATCTCTTCGCTACGGCTACCCATCCAGTGTACAATAAACCGCCAGTGAAGCTGAAGGTCACGGACAAGTTTATTCTTACGCGCCACTTTGGCACATTACGATTGCAGTACCAGCCCAGCGACCCGATCGCAAAGGTGCTCGCGAATGGCGAGATGGTGGTCTTGATGCTACTTGCGTCCGGTAGTAGCACCGCGACGACTGGAAATCGGCTGCCTCCGTTTGAATATCGCCTCAAGCCGACTGTTAGCAAGCGGAATATCCCGCCGCTGCTCTGTTGGTCACTTCGCGAGACCTCGCGTGATCGACCAACGCCAACACCATCGAAGTCTTTGATCCCAAGTCGCGTCACTAAGCACAGTGTAATTCGTACAGCCGTTAAGTTGGTAATACTATAGTCACGGATGAAGCCGTGTCGGTGGCGTCGTCCAATACCGGCAGCGCGACACGTCCGCGGCGGTCGACTATTACTCCGTGCACAGCAAGGTCAAAGCCGCGACCACTTCGGTCTTCTCTTCTTCACTTCGCGGTGCAAGAAGTTCAAGACACAGAGTCGATGAAGCGGTCACAGACGGGGCCGTCGAGAACTCAGTCAACGATGGATATGACGTCCGCGTTGCAGGACGTAATCGTCTCACCACCTGCTGGAGCCTGCGGATATTACGAGCACGAGGACAATCCTTCCACCGACGACAATAATGACAGCACGGAAGATAAAGAAGACGCTGATGAACCAGAGAACCCAAGCGAACCCAGCCACAGACATGAAGTTCCCTTCAGACTTGACTCATCGGCTGGCGGTGACGAAACCGCGTGTCCAGACGAGCTCTGTGTTGAAGTAGACGCGGCACTGCACTGCTGCGACGAGGAGTCTCCACCTCCATCGTATTCTTATTACAGCAGTAAACATTGAGAAATGAGCCTTCATGTCCCACCACGCAAAGTCGCTGTCGCTGGGTTGGTGCAACAGTGCACACACACTCACATTTCCGTTGGCAAGAAGAAGCAGCAAGAAGAACGAGGAGATGCAAGCGTGTGCGAGCGAACTGCCGCGAACGGCGGCCGACATCCCCATCGAAGTGTACACGCAACCGGATCCGGTGCTCGGGGATGCGCAGATGAAGACGACGTACGGCGATAGCACTGCTGCTGTCCCGGGCCCCGCCCCGCCACACAAAATCTGTGTCGTGTGCCGGTGCGCGATTGAGTACCACGCTGCAGTCAAGAAGTTGCTGTGCGCTCATCTGTGCCACGCCGATTGCGCGAACCGCTGGCTCCGTGACGAGCTCCACTGTCCGCTGTGCAAGAATCAAGTGCTGTTCCCCATGGCGCAGCCCACGATCGTTTATGGCGGCGGTGGCCTAGCCGCCCAAACGCCACCAGTGGTGGAAGCCTTTCCGCGTCCCGTGGCGGTCGATGGCACTGGTAGCCGCGACAACGGGATTTGCCGTGACTGCGGTCGAGTGTTTTATCGGAACCCGTTGGTCGTCCGACCCGAGACGAATGCGTACTATCGCTGCGCCAACTGCCGCTCGCACGACGCCGTCGAGATGATGCGCGCGAGCTGCGTGCTACAGTGAGAATTGCGTGGGAGAAGAAGAGCTATCTATTCATTCAATATTGTATCAGCACCCTGTAATCGTTTGAAGCGCTTCCTCAATGGCGGGGAGCTTGGGTTGAGCAAAGTGGATATACTTGCAGTGCGCATGGAAGTGGGTACAGCCGTGATGAGCATCCCAGAGTAGCACGAAGCGACGCGGCACCAGCGCGTACAAGAAGTCGAGGTAGAGCAGCCGCCGGTACCGTTTCCGATGGAGAAAGCTGGCGAGTTGCGCCCACAGCTGCGTGCGTGGTGACGCGTGCGAGGACGTGCACAGCAGTGCCATATTGAAGGGCTCGAAGACGCGACGTCCCCAAAAATGCTGGGCATGTGCGAGCTCGAGCGGCTCCGATGGTGGAACCGAAGTGTCACTACTGTGTAACGACCCATCCGGAAGAAGAAGCGAGGCGATGTAGTCTTCGTCGTACACGACGTCGCTTTCGGCGAGACAAATAACACGGTAGCGGTCGCCGCCTGCGGTCGACCGCCACGTGTGTCGCAAAAACTCGTACCGGAAAACGTCGGACGACCACACGTCCATGGTCGGATCGATCGCGAGTCGCTGCGTACGCGGAGGTCCATTGTTAAGGTGGCGATGGATGGTCTCAATGTCGCTGTTGTAGTCGATGCGTGGGTTGTACATGCGATAGAACTCAACGGCCATCGTCGGCTGCGTGGCGTTACTGGTAACGAGCACAGGCAGGTCGAAGTTCGCATCCAGAGAACGGATTTCGTACTCCACCAAAAACTTCAGAATGGCGAGACCGACGACAAGAGTGGAAACTGCGACCGCCCGGTAATGGCACTGATCATGCCCTCCTCCTCTTGTGGTCCCATCCGCTTGTCGGTGGGCACGCAGAGCGAGACCCACGCTTGCTACCACAGCGACAACGTAGTAGACGACGAACGGCGGATCCACGACCACGGTCAAGAAGAGCCAGGCCATCAACAGCACGACACCGGATCTCCCGGAGACCACAGCGGACGGGCACTGAACGAGATTTTGAGTCTTGCCATTATCGTCGAAGCCTCCGAGCTCGATGACCAAGTCGCCTCCGACTGCGAGAGCATCGTCCGCGTCTCCCCTTCCGCGCTGGCGCATCATTTCCACGATACCTCGTCCCTCAGTGTTCCGTTTGCAGAAATGCTTGGCTCCAGAGTGTTTCAGAATGGGACGGAAGCTTCATCGCTAGAATTAGCCCACAGCGAGCCCTCGTTGCAATCCGATAATACTAGTATGTCGTGGGGTATGGCGACACCAAATGCTGGAACTGCAGTTGCGAGGGTTGATTCAAATCACTATGGCTGCATGGAGAGACGCGGGAGAGAGTGAGACACGACTTCGATCCTAACTCTGTACTATAGTAGTATCGATTCCACCCGCATGGAATGAGTGGTGCCAACCCGAGGGGTTGGTCATGGCAAGCATATCTGTTGGCATTGCCAACTTGGCAATGATACAGTACAAAAATCTGGCTGACTTCAAAAGACGCATTCTTTCATTATGTGTACCACGCTATCTCTGGTAGAGAAAAATGTACTGGATTAGTGTTGGGTCACTAATAGTGCCGTTTTGGATCCGAAAAGTGACTGTCAGTTTAGCCAAAGCGCGGGCAAAACGCCGAACACCACCAACGGCAACGAGAACATCCGAGTGAAGAAGCATGGGGACGCGCGTGAAAGAGGAAGCCAAGGACGCCCATACGGTCGTGAACGTTAGCCTTGACGTCGGCGACTGGCTAGGTGCGTTTCCTGTGATTCTGGGTTGACGCGCGAGCTTTATTTGGCGACCGACTGACCCGTTGCGTGTAGATGTGATGGACGCCGAAGGCACGTGGAATGTGGCGCAGGTGCTGAGTTTCCCGTCACCCAAGCTGGTAATTGTATTTTTTTTTTTTATTTGAGGTGATAATGAGATATTGATGTCTGTGGTTTGTGGCAGGTGGAAGTCAAGTACGACGGATGGGGCCTCGAGTTCAACGAGGTCGTGCCGCTTAACAGTGAGCGTGTCGCGCCGTACCACACGTACACGTGGTCGGTCAAGTGCTGGGCCAAGTATAAGAATTGGCCGTGGTGGCCGTCGATCGTACGGCTCTCTCTAGTGGCTCATCTGTCGAGATGAAGGACGGCTTCTTACGGTAGGTCTCTCTCCGTAGGTAACGATTCGATCTCCCGGCACGAATGGAGGCCAAACGTACCTCGAAAATGAAGATCGGCTTTTTGTCGATTTCCTGGATCGCAAGGACATCACCAAGCGCTGCCGGTACGTCGAATCGTAAAGGTTCATCACCCTCTCAGGATCAGTTCTCACTCGCTGGGTTCGGACAATAGCTGCTGGATTGAACGATCCAAGGTGACGCCGTTTGATGAACGCTACGACGAACGGCGCAAGCGAACGACGGGCTCGGACTTTGAGTCCTCGCTCGCCATGGCGCTGAAATCGACAGCGAGCAGCAAATTCCCGTCCTTTGCGACGGGCACGTTGCCTGTTGAATTCAAGACTAGCAACGCCATTTCTGTCAAAGCGATGAAGAAACAGCTCGGTATGAAACAGTGGGCCGGGTTCTTCAATACGAACCGATCGCGTCACCGTGGTGTGTACATGTACAAGTCCCCGGACGGTGTCGATTTCATGGACGATGATGAGCCCGACGACGAAGAAGAGAACTTTGTTGTCGAGTTTACCGAGCTCTCGGACAATGAAGACGACGCGCCCAAAAAGTCGCGTGCCAAGGGCAAGGGCAAAGGTGTGTGATGAAGCTGTCCGAGGCTAATCTGTTCTGAGCTTAGGGCTTACGGTTGCTGGGTTGTGGATGCCACACGTAGTTCCCGAGAGAACAAAGGTGGGAAAGTCGCCGACGTCGGTGAAGTCAGGAAAGTTGCCAACGTCAGGGAAGTCGGGGAAGTCGGGGAAGTCGCCGAAGTCGGGGAAGTTACCGACTGCCAGGAAGAGCTCAGCCTCGAAGTACGGGACAGAGGTTGTAGACCCTGTGGTCCTCATGCAAGGTATGTGGACTTCATTAATCTCTGTTGCTACCGTAACGCCAGAGTGAATCAGCGTGCTTATCCGATGACAGACTCGGGTCAAATCCTTGACGGTCCCCACGCTCCAAGTCAACCGAAAGAAACCGAGGAGAAACCCATGTATCTTCCTCCAATTGAGGATCATGTCGATGACAGTAGTTTGAAATCAAGAGCTCCATCGAACACTGGGAGAGGGGTGTACCGCAAGCGGAAAAGCGTAGACTCGACGGGGCCATCTTCTCACACTGGCGCGGAAGCGCCCTCGGCAAAGGGCAAGAGCCGTCGAAGAGTTGGCATATCAATGCCGTAGTAACATGGGCTCTTTTGTTGTTGGGCAGTAGGCGTGCTCGCTGTGCATTGACAACGGGCAGGGGGCTAATCCAGGTGGCGTTAGCTTAGTTCCCCATGTCACTCTCATGGGGTAGACACCCAATAATGACCTCGCCACATTTGCCAAGCAACACAGCCGACGCAAACGGCGGGAAAGTGAACGCTTGGGGGAAAGCGGAAGCCCGCCCGACATCTCCAATAGCAAGCTTCACTGGCTGATCCAATGGGTCCGCGTGTGAAGCAGAATGCGAAGGATCTGCACGCGGTCGTGAATGTTAGTCTCAGCGCTGGCGACTGGATCGGTGCGTTTCGGCTTTCTCGGCCGACACCAAGTGAGCGACCGACTCACGGCCTGACTGGCTCACTTGCTGTGCGTGCTGGCAGATGTGATGGACGCGGAGGGCACGTGGAATGTGGCCCAAGTGCTTGACATCCCGTCGCCCACGGAGGTACGCGCGCAGCATCGATCAAAGGGAGGGAATGGCGTTGGCGATTGACGTCAAGTGTGGACTGCAGGTTCAAGTCAAGTACGATGGATGGGGCCCCGAGTACAATGAGATTGTGCCGCTCAACAGCGACCGTGTTGCGCCGTACCACACGTACACGTGGTCGGTCAAGTGCTGGGCCAAGTACAAGAATTGGCCGTGGTGGCCGTCGATCGTACGTGGGCGTTTATAGAACATGGAGTCGAATTTGGGTGAGCACTTCTAATGCTAGCAATCCTAGGTGACAATTCGACCGCCAGGGAACTTGAACGGGCAAAAGTACCTCGAGACAGAAACAAGGCTCTTTGTGGATTTCCTGGACGGCAAGGACATTACGAAGCGCTGTCGGTTCGTCCACAAGCGAGAGCTTTGTTCGCTTCCACTGACCAGACACCTGACGTGGTTCGATTTGGTTTTGCAGATGCTGGATCGAACGATCCAAGGTCACGTCATTCGCAGACCGCCATGACGAGCGCCGAAAGCGAACGACGGGCACGGACTTTGAGGCCTCGTACGCGATGGCGCTGGAATCCACAGCCAGCACCAAGTTTCCATCGCTTCTGAAAGGAGGCACGCTGCCCGTCGAGTTCAAGACGGAGATCGTTGCTCCTGTCAAGACAATGCGGAAAGAGCGTGGCATGCAGAAGTGGGCGGTCGCGTTCAATACGAGCCGAGCTCGCCACCGTGGTGTGTACCGGTACAAGTCTGCAGATCGAGCAGACGATCACGGTGACGGTGAGGAACAGGACGATCCCGTGGTACAGTTTGTGCCGTTGTCGGATGAGGACGACGAACCGGGCAAGAAGTCTCGTCCAAAAGGCAAGTCGAAAGGTAAGGAAGAGTAATGACCGTTCGAATGGAACGACAAAGGCGAGTTCTCATGATATACTTTCTACACAGCACCAGCTCGAATCAAGTCGGAGAAAACGACACCAGGTGGTAGAAGTGCAATATCGAGAAACCGACTGGTAGACGAACTTGACGAACAAGTCGTGCACATCGAAGGTTCGTGGAGTATTCACAACTCTTGCATGCATCGAGCGAACCGCAATCGACTCACGGGCTTTCTCTCCAACCAGGCTCTACGGAGATCATTGACGGACCTCACGCGCTAAGCGCGAAGAAAGAACCGGAAGAACAACCGCTGTATCTCCCACCGTTTGATGATCCTGCCAGTGGCCCCCAAGCATCCGACGAGGATGGTGTTATGCCATCCTTAAGACTGGCAAATGAATCGGCTGCACCTGCCCAGAAGAACGTGGATAGTACGTCTCGCAAACGGAACACTCGAGAACCCCCTGAAGCTTCTCGTATTGCTTTACCACCCATGCCGTCCACCAAACGTTTCGTGGGCTCACCCGCCCACTTGAACGTTGAGACTCTCGTGTCTCGCAAACGGAAGAGTCCAGAATCTTCTAAACCTTCCCATGGGGGGTCCAATAATGGTGCGGATCGCAAACTGCCGAAAAACACTCGAAGCCTCTGAATGCTGCTAATATTGTCTTCTTTGTGTACGCAGATGAGGCTGTTGACAATCCCGATGAAAGTGACAGGGACGCAGCAATCGAATACTCCGCTGCGACTATGGACGAGAATTCAGAAGAATCCCCTGCTGCTTCGTCCGTTGCTCGGGAGAGTGATGATGAGGTTGATGATGCAGATGGCCATGCCCTCGTTGAGGATATTGATGAAGACGACGACGACGATGACGGCGAAAGTGATGTTATCCCTCTGGACGCACTCGACGACGTGGACGCCACAGCATCTCCTGGTGGAATTGGAGGTGGGCTGCCAGTTCTCGAGAGGTTCAAATCTGAATGTGGTGTTGACGGGTTTGTTGTTTTCTTTGCTCAGACTCAGTGGAGCCATCATCAGCAGATGCAGTCGCTGCTCCACCTGCGCCCGCACCAGCCGTAAATGAGACTAGGGATCCAGTTGAGATACATGCTGTGGACGCACGCCACCCAGATGTGACCGATGCTATGGGAGATGCTCCAACCAATGGGGCTCTGGTGAGTTTGAGAAAAGTTTCTGACTCGCTGGCAAAGTGTCTATCGCCGGCAAAGTGTCTATCGCCGATGACCGAGCCGGAAAAGCCAAATGCCAAGCCAGCCCGCTCGTCAAAGCGCAAGTCGTCGAAATCGCTTGCGGATGTGCGCATAGCGCAAGCGCAAGCGGCGTTGGCCGAGCTCGATCCCACTCCGGCACCACAAAAGAAGAGGCGATCGGGTATTGTATTGCTGTTCCCTTCACCATGTTTGTGCTGACGAATATTGGCTGACGTTTGATGCTGTGTCGACAGAGAAATCTGGTGTGGGAAAAAGCGTTTCAACATCGAAGCCCACGTCGTTATTGAAAGAATCAGCATCCGGTCAGATAAGAGGAAGCCCCTCAGAGACATCAATGGCGCTGTCCGCACCCACCACTGACCAAGAAGAGAAGGAGAATGCGGCTGGCAAAGACGGCGATTGGGACACAAGCCGCCGAACGAGTATGAGAGCTGGGGCTAAGGGTGAGTACTGCTCGGTTTTGCTATCGCGCTCAAAGATTCAATCGCTGATAGACCCTGTCCGTCGTGATGCAGTCACTGAAGAACATGGAAAGGGGAAAAAGCAAGGGAAAACGCCAGTGTGGGCGTTGCCAACCCCCAAGTTCGAATCCATGTCAAGAGATGGCCCATCGCCACCATGGGTGGCGGCTCTACCTTCGCGCACGCCAGCGTTACCGCCTCCATTCTCATCTCTCTCGCTGTTTGGTTCTGCGGTCGATTTCACAATGACCAAGTGGTTCAAGCGAGACAAGTACCCGCACTGTCTGGCACAGTAAAACATCATTTCGCTTGGCCAATAAGTGGTGCTGTGTCGTGGAGATCAGTGCTGTGTATTCTTCAAGGTTTGTAGTCATGGACGAAAGTGCTCGCTATTTAAATTTCGATCGGTTGTCTATTTCGGTGTGACACCTCTGTCTGATAGCCTCTCTATTCACGGTGTGGTTTGCCTCTCACAGTGTTCCCTACGATGGACTGTTTAGAGCAATACCAAGGAAAACAAGACGCTGAATATGATGAGCGCATGCATCGACCCTTGTACACCACACGCCACCCACCATTGGTGCAGCCGCTCCACCTATCGCCCTTCACGGAGAGAACACGCAAGAAGTATGGCGCACCAGATCTTGCCGAAGAATGGATCGCGCTTTTCCAAATGATTAGTGGCAGCCCCCTGGAACACTCGATTTCAGCAACGCGTGGGCTGCGCTCAAGTATGAAGATGAACGTACCAGACACAGTCTTCCTCAGTCCAACAGGGTAAGTTCGAAGGGTACCGGGAAGCTAATTGGGATTGCTCACACCTAAGCCTACATGTTCAAGGCAACCGAGTTTATGGTACAGGACATGTTCATCGAGGCATATCAAGGCTTGGCATCTTGAGGTGAGCCATGGAAAAGATCTGAATTTCCCCTCACTTTACGAGTCGAAGGATCTGAAACTTGTTGCTGTTGCATTATATAATATTGTTCACACAGCACGTGACGCCAAAGTCCATCCGAGATTCGCTCTTTTTGAAGCAAAGAGGCTTTGAAGACGCACGTTGCGCGATTGTGTACAGAGGCTTTGAAACCACGATTCTCGATACGGGGCAGCTTGAGGTCAGCGTCAACCGAGCATCGCGGCTGGCTTCAGTGTGTCTCATGGATTATGAATCACGTGATAGGAGCTGGTTTCGCAAATGGATCGCGCGTGCATTCCGAGCCCAACGAAGTGTCTTATAGATGGCGAGGACGACAGCAGAGAGTGCACGGAGCTTGGACTCGACGAAGACATAAGCCCTCCGTTCTGCATCCAGCAGTACATTCAACGCGCTCAGGACGTGAGCTTCCTCTGCCTCTGGCGGCAGTACACCGTGCCGTTAGCTGAGATGAAACGGCCCAACGCGAACGCGTACACGCGAGTGAAGGCCACCGACAAAATCTTCCTTGTGCGCCGAAGTGACGAGTGGAACGAGCGTATGAACTCAACGCCGAGAGACATGGTAGGCGTTACGCTCGAGCGCCTGGAACTGGACGTAGATGATGAGAGTCCCACACGGAGAAAGCTGGACGACGTGGGTTTCGACGGCGACGCTGCCATGCCATCCCTGTTGCACATCAGGCTGCTCACGTCTGAGATCGTCGGTCGAATGAACCGAGCGTGTGGATCATCTCGCCAAGTGGAGAGCCTCGCCTGTGAGTTTTTCCTGCACACAGAGACTGTGTCTCCAGCCCACACGGGCGTGACTTACAGTGTCTTCTTCAGTGCACTCGCTGGCATCCAGTGGCAGGGCCACGTGGCTTCGTGGGAGACGCTACGAGGTCTCGATTCAATGTCGCGAGCCCTTTATGACACGGTCTCCGTCTCTTCTCTTCCAGGTGCGCCAAGACGGAGACGCTATGCTGGCATTGCCGTCGACACCAACTCATCGCTGGCCTTGTTTGATGAACTCAATCCGCGCTTTCCGTCCGTGCTGTCGCCATGCGTCACGGAAAAGCAATGGAAACACAAGGCAGCACTGATGCCGCCGTCCGTGTCCCCACGATACGTCAACGCAGAAATCCCCAAGGTCTATCGCGAGGGGCAATTCCAGCCGTTGCTCTCACCTCGCCAGTGCCACGCAGTCAATCTCCTCCACACGATGCCCAATAGTCTCGTGCGTAGCGGTGGCCCGCGCCACCCACTGTCCAAGAAACATGCCGCCGTGGAAAGTGAACTGTGGATTCGTCAGGACGTCGAGCGTGTGGCACGGGGATTACCGCCACGATCGCCCCTCCCAATGGGCGCTTTGAAGCCGTCCCCGCAAGCGTTCGGGACTCGACGGTCGCCACGACACCGTCACAGCATCATCAAAGAAGAGTTGGTGTGAGTATTGACAGTTAGAAAAAGAAGAAACTATGAGCAGCGTCGCGTCCACTCCCGTGTGTCGCTCGAAGCAAATAGAGTGGTGCCGGGAGCCTTTCAGCCATCGGTCGGCAAGCTCTCTGAGGTCTGCTTGCGTCGAAAGCCACTGATGAGCCAGCTCTGGATGGACCACGGCTTGCGTGCCGTGCCGCTGATGGGGATACCTTCGTCAGCCGCTCCAAACCCCAGCCAGTGGTGAAGCGAGCGAGAGGGCGGGTCGGGCTTGATGGCTGACGGTGCCACGGCACTCGCTGCTGCTGTAACTGGGCCCGTGGATTCCACCGCAAAGGTAGGAACCGCCGGGGACCTAGCGAGCGACTGTGGATGCAATGGCTTGCGACGCGACTTCATCGCCGGCTGCCCACTTACTACCTTCTTCGGGTGGAGTTGCCCCGCGGCCGAAGTGGTCACGGCTGCCTCGAGCTCCTTCATCATCGATTCGCTGATCTCGGCTCGCTGCGCGCGGCTCGCTTTCTCTGGCTCTGCTTTGGAGGTCTTCACCTTTTTGAGCACGGGCTGCGGTGGCGTCGAGTTCAAGAGCTGCGTGAGCGCTGTTCGCTTATGAACTTTGGCGTTGAATTTTGTAGTAGTGCGTGACTGCGGACGCCTCTCGGGCGAGACCGATCTCGATGACGATTCCCCGTGACCATGCTGCGATCCGATCTCCATCCCTTGATCATCTTCTTCCCCGTGCTCATCTCCATGATACTCGTAGTGGTCAAAGTCCTCGCCTTCGTCATCGTCGTCGTCGCTGAAACCTTCCTCGCCTTCTGTAGTATCGAGTAGAAGAGAAACAAGCGAGAACGCAAAAGGCCGACGAGAATATGACGCAGGGAACGGACGGGAACATACATACATACACACAACACACAAGCACACAGATCAACACGATGAACAAAACGCGCCAAGAAAAAGCAATAAACCACGTTATGGTAAAAAGCAAAAAGCAAACCGGAACCGAAGAAGCGAGAACAGACAAGACACCGTGCGCACCCGACAAACCGAGCCGATGGCGAGGATCGAAGAGATACGTGGCCGCTGCCCTGTCTCGTCTTCTCTTCTTCCTTCCTCCCCACACGAAAGCACGTGCAGGCTTTGCCACGCCTATCGAAAGCAGAACTAGCGAGAACCTTTGGCTCGACGAGGACGCATGTTGCGACGCGGTTCGTCTTCTTCTTCGTGGGCGGGCTTGCGCTTGGAGGCCGTGCGGGCGCTCCGTCGGCCACGCAGTGACTCGGGCTCTTCGTCGGCACCGTCGTCCTCTTCTTCTTCTTCTTCCTCGGCGTGTTCATAGTCGTCGTCGGCTGCCTCCTTCTCTTCGGTGCCATCGTCCTCTACGAAAACAAAAACATCCACCGTAGGGTGAACCACACGAACTCTAATCTCATGCTCCGTCCGTGCGTACCATCGCCGTCTTCATCCGCGTAGCTCGGGGGCGGTTGCTTCTTCGGGTGCTTGCCCTTTGGCGGACGCCCTCGTCCTCGCTTGGCAGGCTTGCCTGTAGACCCAATGATTTCGACTTCGTCATCGTCGTCCTCATCGCCACTGGTATTTTCGTTGCTGTGCTTGCCCTTGGCGTGCTTGCCCGAGCCGTCCGCGTCCTTGGCAAAGTCGTAGCCGTAGAGCACGCGGTAGTGGGCACTGAAGATGCGGTAGGCCTCAAACCACTTGGCCTCGTCACCACCCGCGAGCTCGAGCTTGGCATCGGCGAGCGGCTTGGCGTACCGGCTCGAAAACTCAATGGGCAGCGTGCCATTGCCACTGAACAGCACGGGCGAGCGACCGGCCATTGCGCGCTGCGTGCCGTCGACATAGGCCGGAAAGTTTTTGCCAATGTTCTTGGACGCGCGCTCGTCAAAGCCCTCTTGGAAGCTCGCAATATTCTTCTTTTGCATCCAGCACCGCGACCGCTTGCCTTCATTGTACGAGTCAAAGAACTCGACGTAGATCTTGGACTCGGCGTTGAGCGCGTCGGCCGCCGACTTGCGCGTGGGCGCGCGCAGCACGACAAACGCCGGCCACCACGGCCACTTGGTGAGCTTGGCCCAGCACTTTTTTACCATGGTGAACATGTGCAGCGGCGCGAGCCGCTGCGACGACAGCGGAATCCACTCGTTGTACTCGTCGCCCCAGCCGTCGTACTTGATCTCGACCTAACGCAGCGAGCACGCGGGTCACCCACCTGTGCGCTGCCTAGTAGATGAGAGGGTACGCACCATGTCTTCTTCGTCGCGGCTCACGTCGACGATCTTGCCCGTGTTCCAGATGCCTTCATTGTCCAAGATGTCTAAGAACCACTCATGAGAACGCCTGGTCGTCACATAAAGAGCCATAGCGGCGGCGCGACGCACCGACGCGAAGCCCGTGCTCCATGGGTATAGCCGGTCGATCTTCGCTGTCCGACATGGCGAGTTGCTGCGTGGATGGAGCAGTTGAGGTAAGAGTCTCGCGATGGCTGCGAACCTGTTTCCCGCGTTTTCGATTTGGTGGGGCCAACGGGTTCTAGAGAGGCTAGTATTAGAAGTGGTCATTTCGGTGAATGGCGATTGTCGAAATGTCGAAAATTGAAGTGTCAATATTGCGAGTGCGTCATTGTGTCTTTTCGCTAACGTTAGGGATCTGTCTAAAATACTCGACATGAATTGGCGGTATCTATTCCATCTATCTATCGATGTATTACTACCGGTACTACTACTATAAATGTACTACTGTATATACTACATTGGACACATCAGCGCCGGCCTCAGTTGGCGGTGACGGGGATAATCGTGTGCGAATTGGACCGGAATGAGACGAGCGAGACGCGGTCCAAGCCATCGAGCAAGTCGATCGGACTCAGCATCGTGGATTCCAGCGGGGGCTTGTCTATCCGCACCTCAACCATTTCACTCACTGGTTCGTTTGCCTCCTGCTTCTTCGATTCCCATTCGGCAAACCATTCGGCCGTCTCGTCCAGCAGCGGGTAGAAATACGGCTTGTGGATCTTCTTGATGCCCTTGTTGCGGCGACGCATGAGCGTCGTCTTGTTGTTCTTCTTCGGCTTCGCCTTGGGTCTCCATAGAGACCCAAGGTATCCAAAGAGCGAGCGATCGTCCGCTTGCACGGATCGCCGTCGCGTGGGTTCCAGCTGCAATGAGTCGCCTTCCCCGTTCATAAGTGCGGCCGTCTCAGCTGCGCGCGCTGTACTTGGGACCGCAGGATCTTCGTCATCATCATCATCGCTATCACCGCTCACATGCACCGCCGCGCGACTGCGATACGCGTACACCGCCACAGCGAGCACGAGGAAGACACAGCCGACGACGAGCAGTACGACTGGTACCATGATTTGCGGTAAGCTGCGTTTCCCGGTCGCCTCGGGTTGAGAAATCTACACTGCGAGACTGGCACCAGCCCGCAGAGACTGTGTCTTGGCCTAGGCGAAGGCGAGCAGCGCTGCGGAGGAGCTAATGCGATGCGGGGGCGCGCTCGTGCTGGAGGGAGCGAGCGCGACGGTCGTCTGCCTCGCCAATTGTCTTGAGGCCATATGGCCAAGTGCTCAATTGACCAAGGAAGAGGTCCAGACCTCGTCCCTTCCCGACCATCATTCTCCGATATGGATTTCGTAATTTTACAAAAGTCTCTGGCAAAATACGAAACTAGACCGATTCCAAAGTACGCCTGTGCCCATCACCTCGTCCGCTAGGTTCGCAGTCATGTCTACTTTCGTAAATTAGACAACGTTGGGGAGTTGGCCGTTGAGTCCCCTCCTCTTCCCTGAACTCCTCGAGAGAACACGTATATCCCCGACGGCGCCACTCGCGCCCCCTTCCGCCGCCACCATGTTCAGCTTCATCGCCGACAAGCTCAATGTGAAGAACCTGGGCGAGATGCTCGCGCCCACGTACACGCCCGAGCAGGAGCTCCACGCGGCCATTGAAGAGGGGCTCGAGGACAAGTTTGTGCGGCTCTTGGACGAGCAAAACCTGTCGCCCCACACGGCCAACGCCGCTGGCAACCAGCCCATCCACACGGCGGCGTACTATGGCCGTGTGCGCATCATCGAGACACTGCTCTCGCGCGGCATCGACGTCAACGCGAACGGCCCGCGCGAGAACACGCCGCTCCACTTTGCGGCCTCGCAGAGCCATTTCGAGGCCGTCAAGTTTTTGGTCGGCGCCGGCGCCAACCCGGCTACGCGCAACCGCAACGGCAAGACCGCGTACGACGTTGCCAAGGGCGACAGCATTCGCCAGTACCTGCTGCCGCTCCAGTTCCGCCACGAAGATCCGAATCTCGCCAAGTCCTTTTTGCCGCCGGGCATCACGCCGACTGCGGATCCGCTCGCGCCGCGTCCCGACATTGCGCCGCCGCCCATGGCCGGAATGCCGTACAACCAGGCGGCTGCGCCCGGTCCACCGCAAGAAGCGTTCAACCCACTGTATGCGGCGCCGACCCACTCGGCGATCCCGCGAGGGCCGGCAGCTCGCGTCAACCGCGGCGAGTACCGTCCCATCCAGGCCGACGGCTTTGGCACCAGCGTTGGGAATGAGGCGCTAACGGCCAAGTACGGCAATACGCGTGAAGTCAAGGTGACAGCGCCACCACCGCCGCTCGGTGGACCTGCGGGCATGGGCGCGCCGATGGGTGCGCCCATGGCAGCGCCCGACGGCGCAAACCCGTTCTCGGCGGCGGCGCGTGGACCACCACAGGCAGGTGGCTACACAGGGTATGGCAATGCGCCCGGCTCAGTCGGCCGCGTCGCACCGCCGCAGTTCAAGATTTTCAACCCCAAGATTGTCTCGAACAACGCGGCGCCAGAGCAAGCCGCCGCACCTGCTCCTGCTGCGTACGGGTACCCCGCGCAACCGCAACAGCAGCAGCCGTACGGGCAACAGCAGCAGCAACCGTATGGGCAGCAGCAGCAGCCGTACGGACAACCGCAATACGCGCAGCCGCGCGGTCCGGTCGGTGCGCCGCCAGCAAACCGCGGGCTCGACGCCGTGCCGCTCGACGGCGACGAAGTCACATTATCCGCGTCGTCGGCCAACGTGCTGCAATAGAGAAGCTAGCACTCCCATCGTCCTCTGTCTCGCTTTGTTGCCCTCCGTTGCTGTCTACGGGCCTCTCTATTGTCTGCATCTCCCAATACACGCCACTCGACACAGCTCATCTTGGAGCTGATCTCTTCATGGTCAGTTTATAGTGACATGACTTTCACCCCATTAAAGTGACGGCGCTCTATTCTGGTTGCAGCCTTGCCGCCAATTTACGTGGCGTCCCACTTGAGGATCTGAAGAGCTATAGCATGGCGTCCGACAAGAAGCCGCTGCAGTCGCTGTCGTTCGAGGAGCTCTCGATCCTCAACGAGCGGAAAGAGGCCATTAAGAAGGACCACCTGCAGTACGTCGACGCGCACCCAGAGATCAAGACGCTGCTCAGCGCGTTCATGGCGGCGCTGCTCGTCGAAAAGCCAACCGACGTCGTGGCGTTTGCCAAGGACCACTTTGCCACGTACAAGCCCAACGTCGCCGAGGTATGCGCACTCGTGAAGAAGGGGATGCACTGCCAAGGCTAACTTAGTTGTTCCCGCCAGTTCGAGCCACTCGTGATCGCCGGTCCGTCGGGCGTGGGCAAGGGTACGCTCATTAACTTGCTGCTGCAGCAGTATCCCGACACGTTTGGGTTTAGCGTGTCGCACACGACGCGCGCGCCGCGCCCCGGAGAAGTCGACGGCGTCGCGTACCACTTTCGCTCGAAAGAGGACACGCAGCGTGAGATTGACGAGGGCAAGTTCATCGAGTACGCCCACGTCCACGGCAACATCTACGGCACGAGCAAGCGCTCGGTCGCGCGCGTCCAGGAAGAAGGCAAGATCTGCATCTTGGACATCGACATCCAGGGCGTGCAGCTCGTGAAGCAGGCCGGTCTGCAGTGCAAGTTTCTGTTCATCGCGCCGCCGTCCATGGCCGAGCTCGAGGTGCGGCTCCGTGGACGAGGCACGGAAAGCGAAGACAAGGTGCGGCTGCGCGTCCAAAACGCCGCTGGCGAACTCGCGTTTGCGCAGCAGCCGGGCGCGTTTGATGCCACGCTCGTGAATAGCGATTTGCAGGAGACGTACGCGGCGCTGCGCGCGACGCTCCAGTCGTGGTACCCGCAGGCGGCGCTTGCGTGAAGCCCGTTGGTAGGATAGGATACCCGTGGGGGGATGACATAGAAAGGAAGGCTGTAGTAAGAAGTGGAAATATCACTGGACGCGTGCACTTCCAGGAATGGTATCGCAGCCGTTGTCGATGCCACAGAAGGAGGAATGGAGGCGTCCGATCGCCAGGATCTACAGTCGAAACATCCACAGGGCGGACCAAGTGTCCATGCACTATTGAGAAATTCGAAAAAGAATATACAGTGTGCATTAGTAGATACAACCCTCAGGTCTGTCCGCTACAGATCATCCACTGAAGGCGATTCCTGGAACGATCCGGCTGACCACCTTACTGCTTGGTGTCTGTTTCTCCCTTCCGCTGGAGCGAGAGCGAGTGGATCTCAAAGTCGCCGACGTCATTCGCACCATTTGTCACTTCCATCGACGTCACTGAGCGCGAGAGCAGCGCCGACGGAAAGTCTTTTTCGTTTAGCACAATGTTGGCGATCGCGTTAGGCGCCGTGATGTGCGCGAGCGGATCGGGTTGCCCACGCAAGCCAATGCACGGCCAGAGCACCACGGCGGCGGTCAACGCCACCAGCAGCACGCACCCGGCAAGCGTGAGGAGTACACTAAGCGTTGGAACGTAGACGTAGACGTCCACGTCCTGTGTGTTACCGCTGAACGCCAGCATGGGCGTGGCAGTCCATGTCTGGTTGAGAATGGCTCGTGGGACGCCATTTTGGAAGAGGAAGAGCGCCGCTGTCATGTACGCTGGCTGTAGTGTGCTCTCAATGTAGGCGTGGTTGTTGACGTATGCGGCCATGCGCGACTTGATGAGCATATCGCACGCTTCCGTGACGTTTGGCACCACGGCGCTGACGTTGCGGACGTTGTGCGGCAGCAGAATGTCGCCGACGAATATGCTGCTGCTGGCCACCGAGATGTTGGTGCCGCTCATGAGGTTAAGGAACTGCGGCCGCCGCGCCGAGACGATCGGGATCGGATTTGTGCGGTACGTCCCCAATTGGATCAGCGGAAGCGCCCCCGTGACAGGCAGTGCGCCCTTGCTCACGACGAGGCGCTGCTTCGAGCCGGAGAGGGCGACGTCCAGCCCCATGCAGCCCCCGCTGACGTCGCACCGTGCCTTGTAGACGGCCGAGAGGTCCTGCAAGACCCAGTTGATACGCGCCACGGTCACGGAAAAGATCTCGCGCACATTGACGGCTACGGCGTTGTCGCGGTCGAGATTCTCATTGCCTGCACTCGTGTCCGTGGTCCTAACGACGGAGTCGGCGACGAGCCGCTTGCCTCGGCTCACGACCAGCAGCGAGTTGGTCGATAGGTTGAAGCAGTCGAACGAGGTGCCTGCAGCAGCGGCCAGGGTCGTGAGCACGTCGTTGCCGTCGCTGTCCACGCACGCGCTAAAGATGTCGATGCGGTCGCCCCTCGGATCACCAGCCTTCGGCAAGGGCATATAGCGCAGCGTATCCTGTAACGCCCCCAAGAGAAGAGATGGTTGGAGCTGAAAGTACCGCGTTTGACCGTCCTTGCTCCTCGACGTCTCTAGCCGTGGCGACGCCATGTCGCGCTCGATCGTGACGGCGTCGACCCACACGGATCCCGGTGCAATGTCCACGCGCGATAGCGTCATGGTCCAGTTGCGCAGCGACGACGCGTTCTTGTAGGTCGGATCGGAGATATTGAACATGGTTGGGCCGCTGTTCTGGAGGAACCACTCGCGGTCCTGGCGCTCGGTCGCCGTGAGCGACGGCAGCAGGAGCTTCGCAACCCGTGCGGTCGGCGCGAAGGACGACAAAGTCACCGCACGCTTGCGTGCCATTTGGGCAAACAAACCGGCGTCCACAAACTCTCGATCGGCGCCCCACGCGCTGCCGTTCACTGGATCGTTGAGACTGTACACGAGCAAGTCGGCCGCGACCGACGCGTTCATGGGAAACTGTTCTGGTGTGAGCGCCGCATTCGCACGCGCGTTCGAGGCGGAGACGACGATCGTCATGCTCTTTGGCTTGACCGCTGTCGGCAACAGGTCCTTCATCCACGAGTACTGCGGGAGGCGGAAGTCCACGGTGTCCGGTGCGTCCATAGTGTCGGGGCCTCTGCAGGCCCGGCGTGGCACACTGGCCCGTGGCATCACGAGGTTGCGCAGGATCGTGTTGGTCGTGGGGTTCTCCGGTTGGTCTTCAGCAAACGACTGCTCAAACGTCGTGGTCGCCGTGAGGTTGGGTGTTTGAGCCGCGAGGTCCTCGGCCGTGATCGCCAACCGCACGGGCAACTCTCGCGCCTGGACGTTCACAGCACTTAGCCCGTTCGCGAAGAGGTACGTCGTGCCCGCGCCCAGCGCGCTCACTGCGGCGCCGATTTGCCAGCGCTGGTCCGCTTGCAGCACATCCCCGGCCAAAAGCCGCAGAGTGACGACCTGCACGATGAGCCCCAAGCCCATGTCGAGCGGACGTTCCATCGCTGCTGTGACTGTACCCGAGTACGAATTGTACCGTTCCAGTAACTTTTCTTGGTCGGCGATCGACACGGTACTTCGCTCAAAGGTCTTGAGCACGACGCCGCGGCCAAAGCCGATTGTGACGGCGACGGCCACAGCGACCATGGCAACCGTGAGTAGTGCGAGGCGAGCGCGTCGAACAGCCACGCTGACTGCGAGCGGACCCGCTGCGGTCGGCGCGTCCGCCACGGCGGCGGTTGACGATCTCCCGTCGAGCAGCTGCGTGTGCATAATGGCGCCGGAAGGGTTTCTTTGACTCGTTGACGCCATGGGCGACGCGAGGAGAAAGCGATTGTGAGGATGCTGCGGAACCGTTCGCTTGACTCCGATTTTCTCGTTCTCTTTTGTTGGGCCGCTGTAGGTTTTGTTGGCCTCCATGTGATCAGCAGCAGTGGCGACTCAGCATATGTATTGCATGTTGAACAGTCACAGTGGAGAGATATTACCGGAGAGATATTCTGTGCGTTTTGCCATCATCGGGCCAAAACCTCTCTAAAATTTTGAACTTATATTGATTAGGTTATACATTGTGTATGTTAAAGTTGTCTTATAAATACATTACCGCTCAATACGCTTCTTGGCTGCTACTGATTGCAAAACCGAACCGATCCGTGTGGGGTGACTGTTTGGTTCGGTACTGTAAATGTTCTTGGTGACCTGAGTTCTCTACATTCCGATCCCGAAGAGAAGAAGGCGTCATGTTCCCGTGGAGTTCGGAGAAGGACAAGCTCCGGAGAGCGACAGAGAAACTCCAGAGAGCGAGAGAGAATCTTCAGAGAGCGAGCCGACACGGCGACGTAGCAGCAGTGCGCGCGCTACTCAAGAAAGGCAGCGTGGATGCCAACAAATCTGACGTCGATTCCGTACGTGTGTTTCTTTAGGCGGCAGTGGTCCAAATAAGGAGGGAGAGGAGTGGCAGAGTTGGACACTTGTAGATGGTGCTATTGATTTAGCTAACCGCAGCTATTGTGATATAAATATTAGTTTGGATCGGCCCCACTCCACGAAGCATCCTCACAAGGCCATTTTGAAGTCGTGGAGGCGCTGCTCAAGGCCAACGCCGATCCTACTGCGACAGACAAGGTTCGTCGGAGCTGGATATTATCTCACCGATATCTCGGTGGACGTGTCGAACGTCAGCCTGACGGTCGCGTCGTTGTCATGTGTTTGTGATGATATATGAATATTAGGATGGATCAACCGCACTCCACGAAGCGTCCTCCCAAGGACATTTACGAGTCGTGATAGCGCTGCTCAAGGCCAATGCCGATCTGAATGCGACTGACAAGGTTCGTACACCACGGAGATATCGGTGATCGACAACCTGACGGGCGCATTGTTCGTGGTTTGTGAGAATTCGATGGGGTGCGATTATTAGATTGGAAAGACTCCACTTCACAAAGCATGCTCAGAAGGCCACTTCCCAGTCGTCGACGTGCTGCTCAAGGCAAACGCCGATTTGGGTGTGACCGACAGGGTTCGTCGGAGCTGGATGATATCTCAGTCATATCATTGTGGATACGGCCTGACGGGTGTGTCGTTTTCATGGATTTGTGTGTTCGATGCCGTATGAATATTAGGATGGATCAACTCCTCTCCACGAAGCATCCTCACGAGGCCATTTACGAGTCGTGGAGGCGCTGCTCAAGGCCAATGCCGATCGTAATATGATTGACACGGTTTGTCGAAGCTCATTGATGTCCCACGATAGCTTTGCGGATATTTTGAACGCAGCCTGACGTGCGTGTTGTTGTCACGGGTTTGTAAATGAATACTAGGGTGGAAGGACCCCACTCCACAGAGCATCGTCACAAGGACATTACCGAGTCGTGGAGATTCTGCTCAAGGCGAAAGCGGACCCTAATGCCACTGACGAGGTTCGTCTGAGTTGGAGCTCGATGATATCCCACTGACATCATTGCGGACATGTCAACTGGCGACCTAACGCGAATGTCGTTGCCGTCTGTTCAATGCGATATGGTCATTAGGATGGATCGACACCACTTCACAAAGCATCCTTTCAAAGCCATTTCCCAGTGGTGGAGGTGCTACTCAAGGCCAACGCTGATCCGAACGCGACTGAGAAGGTTCGTCGGAGCCACATGGTGTCCCACTCGTATCTTTGTGGCGTGTCGAACGGCGGTCTGACGTGCGTGTTGCCTGCATTTGTGTATTCGATGCGATTTGGTGATTAGGATGGATGGACCCCACTTCACTATGCATCTTTCAGAGGCCATGTCTCACTCGTGAAAGTGCTGCTCAAGGCCAACGCTGATTCCAATGCCGCTACGAAGGTTGATTATCACTACTCTCATCCGTGAGAAATCCAACGCGACTGACATACTTCATTAACCACCAAGGATGGAGAAACACCGCTCCATGTTGCAAGTTCAAGATCCATGAATGATGTTGTGTGCGCGCTTCTCGCAGGTGGCGCCAACGTCCATTTGATTTACAGGGTACGTTTCCTCGAGTGGTCGAACACACCAAACGGTGTTTTCCTTGACCGTTTGCCTTCGTGGGCACATCCAATAACATTGTTTGTGTCTTGCGTGCACCAATATTGTCAGGAAGGACAAAAGCCGATGCATGCGTGCATCAAGTCCAGTCAGTACCATGGTATCACTAACGAGATGCTGAAAACACTTCAGTTGCTCGTGTTGTATGGTGCGACATGGGACGGTGTGTGTGACGATATGGTGTCATCAGGCAGGGGTACCGAAAAAGCCCCGGCATTACGGCTATGCATTATTCTGTGGGTTCAAGAACTCGCTGATGGTGTCGAACTCTCAGACATCCCCATTGAGGTCATCGAAAGAGGTGTTGACAGCACTCAACACTTCATTGACGCACTCAAGACTTCTCTCCATCTTGTCCTCCGCCGCAAGATTTGCCTCGTTGGTTCCAGTTGCGCTGGCAAGACCAGCTTCGTCAAGTCCATCACGTCGGAACTTCTCCAACCGCAACTAGAACATGTTGACGACCGCACAATCGGTATCGACCACTTCCCCCTCCGCTTTGAGCAGTCTATCGCAAGTCGGGATGAAACCAAGATCCACGAGGTGACGTTCTGGGATTTTGCGGGACAGGACGCGTACCAAGTGGCCCACTCGCTCTTCTTTTCGCCACGGACGCTCTTTCTGGTGGTTGTGGATCTCGAAGCCTTCACGATGGCCTTCCTCCAGGCGTCGATCATGGCGCATGTGAAACAGCAAGAGAAGCAGTTGATGGACGAGTTCATCGAACGCAAGGTGATGCACTGGATCCAGTTGATCTTGGCGCGCCAGCCCGACGCCGAGTTTGTCTTCGTAGCGCTGAAGGAGGATCTGCTCAAGGAGAACGAAGCCACCGAAAGACTGCTGAAGCAGAGTCTCATCGCCAAGTTGAAGGAAGTGGAAACGACCGTCCGCAAGATGAAGAAGGAGCCAGAGACTGAAGGGCAGCCTGGGCGCAAGCCACCCAACGTGTCGATGCGTGTGGAAGTAAACGCAAGTGCGCTGACTGTTCTGTTTACGAGTTCTACGTCCCCTGATTCTGTCCGAGCTGCGAGGGACCAAGTCCAAGACCTGATCGTCAAGAGCGAGCGCAGTTTCGTGATGCCCGACATCTACTCGCAAACCCTCGAAGCCATTAAGGGGATACGCGAGTCTGCCAAGGGACAAGATATCACCACACAGATCAAGCGCATCTTCGCTCCGGTCGACTCACTCCCAGCAGCTCTGCAGGTCGAACCGGAGCTGTGCCGAACGATCCTGCAGACGCTCCACGATCTCGGCGACGTCTTGTGGTATGAAGACCTCGGCGTCGACTTGTTTGGTGACACGGTGATCTTGGATCCGCTGCTACTGATCGATTTTATTCGCCAAGTCATCAACCACCACCACACGGGCGTGACTATGGCCCACTCGGATCTCAAGTCGTTGCCGTATTGGGTAGGTCTGTCCGACAAAGCGCAGATGAAGGCGATCAAGCAAGTACTTCAGAAGTTCCACTTGGTCTATCCAGACGACGAAGCCGGCGTCATTGAGTGGGACTCGGATTTGATTGTGCCCGCATTCTGGCAGACCAAGACACCGGCCGCGTGGCTGTTTCTCGGCGACATTCTGCGTCTTAACCCACCCAAATCATGTGGTCATGTCGACTGGGATTACCATTTCAACCGCGCGCACAAACGCAAATCGATAGAGGGTGAAGCCGTGCGAGTGGACTGGGAGTACCACTTTGAGTACGGGCTACCGTCGTCGCTGTTTGATCACTTGGTGGTCGCGAGTGTGTCGCCGCACTGCAAGTTTGACGCTGGTCCAGACTGGATCTTATACGAAGAGAAAGGAGTGGCCGCGTGCCGCATCATGGTGGGTCGCGATGTCAAGTCGCTCCACCGGACGATCCACGTCGAGGCAGTGGTGGCAGAGACAGCGGATAAGAAGCAAGTCGACAAACTGTGGAGGACGTTCAAGCAGCTCTGCGGTGCGTTCGTTGTTGTCATGCGTGGGTATCCTGGCCTGGTGGTATCGAGTTTCGCGTGGGATGACGCGGAAAACAAGATAAACATGAAGAGGCTCGTGCAGATGCCGGCGCCCGAGGACTCGGCCAAGTGGATGCCGCCCGCGACGACGTGGGAGTGGTTCAGGCAGCTCGTCGTCACATCACGCCGAGCTGAGAAGGCTACTGATAGAGAGTGACGCATTGATGATGGCACGTGCCTTCCCGTGAAAGGCTCGATACACTGCCATCGCAGCTGGTGCGTTACTCTTGCCCAGTCAGCCGAATAATAATATCAATTCAATTATTATTATTGTGCTTGTCGGCTTCGTGGTCAATGGGTGCCGCGGTCGAGTAAGAGACCCTCCATAAAGCTGCATGCTGCGCCTCATCACTACTTTCTGCTGATTCGACCATAGCTGGTTTCATTATTTACTGCTTCCGTGAGCGTTGTACTCCAGATAAACTGTAGTATTTCACGCTTTCTGCCCATGATCATAGAACAATAAGTGATGATATTATTGCGTTATTGATTATTACTCCTCTGGGTATTGCAATTACTATTATTGCTCGACGCTCTGTTGGTATTGTTCTTTGCATTGTATTCTCGGAGCCCTGGTGTACGGGGCTTGAGCGTTCTCAAGGCGTGCAGCGTCAGATTGCGAGTCATCGAAACGTTCATGAGACGACCCTCACGAACGAGTCGTATCGACAGGTCGGACAAGGAACGGGGTGGGTGCACTGTGCACACTACAGATACAGTCAACGGATCCGGTACTCGACCTCGAGCACATCCCTCTCCTGGACGATGGCATTGCGGCCGTTGACTCCACCTCCCGTCACCACCGTCGTACGACGGAGTTCTCGATTGGTGAGAGTCGCGGCCACGGACTGGTGGTGCCTGAACTGTGGGGCATCACTCTCACTGTGAGAAGCTCTGAAGACCATGGGAGGGGGCTTCCCCAGTGACGCCGCCGCGCGGAGCGCAAGCATCCAACTCGTCTTGTCGACCTGAGACTCGCACGTGAGCAAGACCATCTCTTTGGCACAGAGCCGCAGGAGAAATGAGTGGCGGAGCACGACGTCATTTTCGCCAGTTGGACCCGTGGGAACCTCCCGCAGCTCGGTGTCCGTGAGCTCGATCGCTCGCAACGCTCGAGTGCTGCTTGAAGTTGGAGAGTCTTCTGAAAACTCGCTCAGTACGGTGTCTTCTAGAATGAAGAGACGACGCCTTTGTCGGTGGACCACGGTGCGCAAGAACTGGTCCTGTGCAAACCCAGCGACGCGCGCGATCTCGGGCACTACCAATACGTGGAGAAAGCCCTGCTTGCGCGTCACGGCGTTGCCTTGTTGCTGTGCCTGCTGCGTCGGCTTGGCTGCACGATCGGTTCGCCTGGGAGGCTTGGTGCTCCACCCCGACGACAGCATGTGGGGACTGAGGATTGGAGCCATCGTCTCTCGTGTAGCGGACGCCAACTGAGGGCCAGTTACTGGGCAGTCGTCTAGACGGACGCGCTTGCCCCTCGAGTGCAGTGTGCTTCCCGACGGCTCGAGTTTGATCGATCGCAATGGTGAGAGAGGCGACTGCAGTTCCACGAGGAGCAACGCACGCAAGTCTACGACGAGATTCACGCCATCCCCATCCCCATCCCCATCGCCAGTTGGTGAGCGCTGTTGCCACTCAGCAGGGTCACCATAGAAGTCGACCGTGAAGCTGTGTTTGCTGGACGTCTTCTTCTTCTTCTTCTTCTTCATTGCTGCCGTTAGTGGCGACGTCTGTGGTGGCGTCGCTGAGGCCTGCGGAACCACGGCAGTCGGTCGCGCTAGCCCCGAGCTGGCTCGTATTGCTCTGGGCAGCGTCACTCGTACCTGCATGCGACCTGAAGCCACTGCCGGTGTCACGGGCGTATTAGGCATTTCAGGAGCCACGGTCTCCTCCACTTTGGCGATCAATGGCAGTGCCACGACACCGTTTACATTGACGTCGCTGCTGCTGTGGCTCAGGCGGCGCCAATGGCGTCGGAGGGATGGATCATCGGGAAACGACCCACGCAGTGTCGTCGCCGAAGGGGCCTCGGCGAGTTGATAGTGTTCGAGCTGATGGGCCTCTCTGTACGCACCATCCACTTCATTCTCCCACCTAGGAGACTCACTAATCGCGTTCTCGTCCTCGCCTACGTCCGCTTCATCGCTGACATTCACGTGGATTCCCCCCTGCGCCCTGGTCGCTTGTTCGACATCCTTCTGAAGCTGTACGAGATCAATGGGCCTGGACGCCAACACGCGCGCGTATTGAATCGCCGGCGGCTGATAAATCTCGTGCGCCTCGTTTCTCGGGCGACAGTCGGAACCAGCATCCGTGGTTATGCTGTTCGGTGGACGAGACCTCCTCAGGTGGGTCTTCTTGCTGGCCGCCTGCAAGTGGTAATGCAGCGACGGCAAAAACGCGACGGCCGGATCGCTCCTCGTAGCCGCTGCGCGGTTCCCGATTTCGGCATCCCGCTTGCCGTTCAGAAGTCTCACAAGCGTATTCCGTGCGTGCGCGAGCTGCTCGCGGTACAGCGCGGCGAGCGTGTCGCTGTAGTCCTCCAGCTGCGCGAGGTGCGCCTTCGGTAGAATCGCTCGCAGCCTATCGACGCTGATCCGCGCAACGGCGACATGGGACGAGATCGCCTGCAGCGTCAGTGGCGCGTGGCCTGGGCCGTCGAGCCAGAACACGTGGCCTGTGCGCACGTCGGCGATCGTCGCCAGCACGCGCATTTCCTGAGCGTGGTGGTGGTGCTGCTGGCGGGCATCCGAATCTCCCATGTCGTCTGGTGTGAGTGTCTGAACCGCCAGCGTCGCCTTGATCGAACACTCGCCGTCCTTGAGGAACACGACCTCGCTCTTCTCAATAGGCTGCTGCTGCTCCAGGACGCCTACGTGTCGGTGAATAACATGTACACCCATTAGAAATCCAGGAATTTCACGGTAATCAAGCACGTCCGTACGCGCGCCGCGGGTGTAGGTCTCGTCCCGTAATGCGTGGTACAGGCTTGCGATTTTCTCCATCTCGAGCCGCGCAAAGAACGGTACCGAGTTGCTGCGCAAGTACGCAATGTGGCGCTGCATATCCGCTACTCGCGGCCAGTGCTTGACAAAGAGATCCCCTGGAAGCGACAACAACTTGGTCGGCTCGAGCGCGATCGCGAGGAGATGGTGACGCGATGCCTCGCGCTCAAGCACTTCAAACTCGCCAAAGCCATTGCCCGCGGTCACTTCTTGGAGACACGCATCCATGGACGATGAGAGGCCCGTGTAGTGGCTGTTGGAAGTCACGACTGGCAAGGAGGACGACGAGGATGCGGCTGGAAGAGAGACCTGTTTGCCTGGCAGGTTGTTGGCATTGCCGCCACTTGGCAAGGCCATCGCCGCCGTGCCTTGGTTCCCGTGGGCCGCACTCTTGGGGAACAGGCCAATGCGCCCACTCAACACAATAAAATACCGGTGGGCATTCGCCGCGTCCGTGGAGGGAGCCGCAGCCGTACTGGTCCTCGCGTCGTCCTTGTAGACGTTGGCAAACCGCTCGACGGCCTCGAAGCGCGCGCCCGCGCAAATCTCTCGTTTCACAGTGTCCGACAAGCCCTGAAGCAGCGGGATCTCGGCGATCGCGCGCATGGTGAGAAAGTACCGCTGGTTCAGAACGTTCTTGAAGAGATCCAAGAGCTTGGGTGTCTTGTTGGTTTGCGACGACATCTCCTTCTTCTGGGCCAAGAGGACGTGCTGCTCGGCGAGCTGCCACTTGCTCTTGGCGGCGTTGGCACGGCCACGCAGTTCCTGGTTGACGTCGTCGTCGCTCTTGTGGACGATTGAAAGATACGCCGCGCGATCGAGACACAGCAGCTCAATGGCAGGTGCCAGCGGAGCCACAGCAGAGGCTGGTACAGAGGGAGAGGATGAAGGCGAGGCCTCGGCAAAGACGTCGTGCGGGCTGCGGTACACGACCGACGACAGCGCTTCTTCGCCGTAGACGTCGCCTACTCGGAGGTGGCAAAGCAACGTGCTACTGCCACGGTTTGCATGCGTGGAATCACCCTTGTCGTCGTCTTCCTCATCCACGGCAGGGGGCCTAGCAACCCGAGGTAGTGGCGTGGCAGCGTCGCCGTCGCCACTCCCTTCCGCTGCAATGCCCCGGGTCTGGTCTAGGCTCTCTGCAAGCGTCGCTCGGCCCACAACCGTTTGGAACGTCCGCGCACTTGGCCCGGCAGTGTCATGGCTCGTAGGTGGCAATGCCATTGCCACGGACTGGCGTTTCCCTTCTCTCACGGCCGCGACGACCGATTGCATAAAGACACTGCCTGATCGCGCAGTGTGTTGTCGTGGTGGCACGAACGCATGGGCTATTCCAGCCACTGCGTCGTGGTCGCCTGCCACCGCTGTGCTAGCCTTCATGCGACTGTTGATTTTGTGTTGCAGCACGGCCCGTTTGTGCTGCAGTCGTCGGGGATCGGCGCCGCCACGGGCCGAGGCAGTGTCCAGCGGATGGAGCTGGTGGGATGTGGTCGAGTAGTTGCTGGTCACGGTGCGTTCCAGCAGCAGACTGCGCACGCTGCGCTGGCTCGCGTTCAGTGCGTCGTTGACGCGGTCGTGGTGCGGCCGCACGCTCAACGCCAACGTGCCAGTGACAACCACAAAGACGTGGTCGACAATCTCCCCGTGGCGCACGAGGCGGTCCCCGGGCTGCAGTACCAGTAGCTTGGCGTGGCGCAGCAAAAGCTGCCGCTTGGGGATCGATAGACAGGACAACCACGCGAGCGGCGACGCGCTCATTTCAATATGGCGCAGCAACGGTTGCGGTACGAGCTTGGCCTGGTACGCACGCTGGACGATGGACACTGTCGTGTGTGTCGATGGAGGCTCGCTCGTCTGCGTGGCGGTTGCCATCAGGTGGTAGTGGACCAGGTCGATGCCCGGCGCGTGCTTCCTGAGGATCTCGCTGTACGCCGCCTCGTCAAGCACTAGCATCACGCATGGCGTCTGGGCGACGATGGATGCAGGACACTGCGTGTGGTTCTGGAGAACGCCCGTTCGGAAGGCGTTGTGCGCGTGGAGCGTCTGCAAGTGGAGGCCGAGCATCACCGACCGGTGGCGCGTGAGCACTCCAACAGCGTCTCTTCCGCTGGTGGAACTTCTGGTGTTCGCGTCGGCGTCGTCGTGCTGCTGCCTCGTGAGCAAGTGGTGGAGACTCGAGAAGTGGCAGAACGCGTGGTGGCGAAACATGTCGATCGTCGCGCCCATGTTTTCCATCGAAAAGACGCGCACAAAGCCGCTCAGGAGAAGCACCAGGCTGGTCGTGTGCTCGTTCTCGTGGCACACGAACTCGCCCGCTTGCTTGTGCGTAATGGTGCACTGCGCAAGTAGTTCTCGCAGGATGAAATGCGGGATTGAGGAAAGAAAGCCCATGCGCTGGAGCAGCGTCGCCAGCGCGTCTGTGTGGCTGTCGTAGGTGTCGTCACCTGCCGTATCGTTGGCGTTCTGAGCAGTCTGCGCCGACGCTCGACGTGCGAGCGCCGTGAGTGACTTGCGTTTCTCGGGGCTCGGTGACTGTCGTGGCGGGCGAGAGGAGATGTAGGCGCCGTGACGATGGAAGAGCGAGCCGGCGTTCGTGATGAGCTCGCCCTGTACGGGCAGAAGCCATCGCTCTATACAAGTACGAGGCACGGCGAGCAGCATCGTGCCTGCGTCGGCGTACACGGCCGTGGCCGGGTTGCGTGGTGCGAGCCCAAAGAGGTCGCCGGGAAAGTACGTGATAGCCTGTGTGCCATCATTCATGGCCTCGCTCCGCAGGGCTCCACGGGCCACGACGTACAGTTCGTCCGGGTCAGTGTTTGCCTCCAACAAGAGCGACGACGCGAACGTCTCGTCAAACTGCACGAGCTCTACTGCGTGGCAAACACGCTCGAGCACAAGCGGCGGAAACTGGAAGAAGGCCTTGCCGACCGCGCTGTCCAGTCGCAGTCGCCACGCGAGCTGGTGGAGATCCGAGAGCGATCGCTCCGCTGGGGTCTTGGCAGCGAAGAACGCAGGCGCCCACGCTGTGAACAGTGCAGAGAGCGGTGCTTGCCGCTGATGAAGCAGCTGCGAGGCGTAGTCTTGTACCGCGTGGTCTTCGGTCCGCTTCTCAAGGTAAAGCGTGAGGGGAATCAAGAGGACTTCGGTCTTGTCATCGGCCGACACGAGTCGAATGGGGAGGCGGTTCATTGTACGACGAGACGAGTCAAAGCGCTGGTCGAGTGCCAGTCCGAGCGACTGGTCACCGATGGTTTGTCCCCGGCGGATGGAGAAGAGAGGGTGCGCGCTCGCAGGGTGGACCGACGACTGTCCGTCTTGGACGTGGTCCTGGGAATTCTCGTTGTCTCCTGTCCAGTACACGTCGAGTCGCCCCGAGAGAACGATGGCGACCGAGTGAATCGTGGTCGCGGGTGTATCCCTCGTGGAGCCAAAGAGCGTGTCGCCACGCAGCACAAGCCGTCGAGGGGCATGCTGCAGCAGCGGCTGCCGTGCCGACTCGGAAAGCGCCGAGAAAATGGCCAAGTGGGAGATATCAGTCGCCGTTGCTTCCTACATCCGACGAGGAGCAATGTCAGCTCAGTGGCGTTGGCTTTCAATGCAAAGAGAGTGATGATGGATGCGTACGCGTGGGGAATAGAGAACGCTGTTTCGCTCGAGCGAGAGACGGAAGCGGTGGGCTGCTCGCTCCAGTGTGTCTTTCTTGAGGCTAATGGCTCTCGTCAGTTCTTGCGCATGCTGCGGGTCCACAAGCCACGGTTCTGTGAGACGGTGCCCCAGTCGAGACGCAGCGATAACCAACTCACGATGCCTTTGCGGCGATACCACGAGAGAACTGAAGGCTGGGCGTCAGTGTGGCGGATTCCATGGAGGAGATCTTCAAAGCCGCAAAGAGCTAGAGAGAGAAACAAAAACGAGATCAGTGCGCCACCCTGTCTAGTGCCATGTCTCGTCTCCCACCGCCAGGCGCATACGTCGACTGGAAATCGCCAAAGTCGACGAGCACGTCGCGCTTATGGTTCTGGCGGGCGTTCCAGGCAGTGAAAAGCTCGGTCGGGTCGGTGCGCTGGCTGAACTGCTTATTGAAGTACCCACAAAGAGAACCTTCGATCTACGAGCACCAAGGCGAAACAGGTAAGCGAAGGGATTCAGCGAGCGTGGGGAATGCGATTGCTGGGCTCACGATGATGAGCGCGTTCGAGTCAGCGGCGACGTCGTCCTCTTGATAGCAGAACACGTCGCCGTCGCGTAAGGTCTGCGAACAGAAGCACACTGAGAAATCGTGAAAGCACGGCAGTGGAATGCCTCGTACTACCATCGATGTGCACTCAGTCGCAAGGTCTAGTCAGCCGTGCAAGTGTGAATGAGTAGATTGCGCACACGAGGCTGGAGGTCCGTGTCAGGGGACGTACAATGCAACGCTTGTTGGGAGACATGCGCTAGCGCCTCGAGCGTGGCGAGGTACTGCGTGATCACGATGAGATCCAAGTCGTTCCGGACGCGAGGTCTACATTTGCACACTCGTTCAGTCTCTGCTTGCCTCTCGACTATTACGCATTGAGTCAGTTCGTAACGATTTCTCAACGGCCGCGAGCAAGAGCTGGTGCTTCAGCGCGGCGATCGCCGGCGGATCGTTCGGCGTTAGCGAGGCGTAAGTCCCATGACGGTTCAGAGACAGCGGTAATGGGCCACTCGGTCCCCCCATCACGCACTAAATAGGCAGATAGTCTAAATGTCATGATAGCGGAGGCACACCACGGACTGCATTCCAAAAAAAAAAAGCACTCCCACCCAAAATACGATATGGAAGACTATGTGTACCCATGTCGTCTGAATAAATCATCAGGTGGGAAAATGGCTAAACTTTGCGGCCGACAGTAGGATCTACTTCGCTCATGCGTGGAGAGGAGGTCATCTTTGAATTAATCAGCTGAAGTAGTGTCCTTCCATCGCTTCTGCAGTGTCGATGCGTGGAGCCGGACTCGCGGCGGCATATGCGAGATCACAGGCAGGCGTGTGACGTTGTTCACCACCGGTCAGACAGCTGACGCCTCACTCCAGCACGTAGCTATTATATCGACACGGCGATAGAATTTGTTTCGACGGAGGCACCTCCTGCGGAATCGCCGACGGCGCAACAGCGCGTTGAGCTCGAGCGGAGAGAATTATAGAGTGAGCAAGCATTGAGAGGTCGCTGTGATCAGGCTAGTCTACAATACTCATTAGGCGAGTTAATAGTGGACGCTATATGTTCTGAACGAGCCTAGCCTAATCGTAGACAAGTCCATTATATCGCTGTCACTTCTGTCCTCGACGTCACGACGAGAGTGAGAAAAAGCGTTCTTCCCGCCGACATGGCGACCAGTGCTACCACCTCTTCCACCACCAGCACAGCGCCTCCGCCACTGCAATCTGCAGCAAGCAATATGGTTGCGCCAGCGCCCGTGAAAGCCGTGGCCACGTGCGCGCCGCCAGCGACGAACAAGAACTTTGTACGTAGCTCGTGGAGCAATCGAAGGGGCTACGCTTGTCTGATCTCACCTATTGCACATGATAGGTCTTCCACGTATCGCTCCTGTACAATATGGTGCTGCGCAGAATTCACACGCGCCCATGGTGGAGCCGCATCGAGCCGCATGTGGTGCTGGGCGCATTGCCGCTTCGCGAGAAGCGCCACTTGGAGCTGCTCATGCAGCACGAAGGGGTCCGAGCCGTCGTGACCATGAACCAGCCGCGCGAGCTGCTCCCGAATTGGCTCGGCACGCCCGTCACGCCTGGTACGTCTTCTCTGGGGAATTGTATGGCCTGTGGAGTCGGACCCACCACTCAACGTCTCTCCTTCCAGACGACTGGGCCGCCGCCAACGTCCCGCAGTGCATGGGCCACACGGGCGACTTTTCGCCGCCAACGCTCGAGACGATCCACGCCTGTGTGGCCTTTCTCCACGCGCATGTCCAGCAAAATCACACGACGTACGTGCATTGCAAGGCCGGCCGAGGGCGCAGCACGGTCGTCGTGCTCGCATACTTGATGCAGCACCGCGGGCTCTCGCTCGACGAGGCCCATGCGTTTGTGCTCGCGCGACGGCGCCACATTAGCCTCCACCCCAAGCAGCGCGCCGTGCTCACGGCGTTTGCCGCATCGCTCGTATCCTCTCCTTCCTCTTCTTGAAACAAAGCAGTATCGCTCGTAGAGTCGACCGAATTCCCTAAAACCAATCAATCAATCAAACCGCCGGGGTAGACCGTTGAGAACGTAGGCGGACGCGTGGGTGCCGACGTGGTCACACGCCACGGACCCGTGGAGATAGCCCACGTGGAGACCCGCTCGCCAGACGCGCAGCGAAAAGATCCGCTCAAACACGTCCGAGTCTTCGTGGAAAGAGTGGTGGTCATCTGAGACGACGGCAGTCAGCTTGGCGAGATCCCAGACGCCCGGGTTGAGGGAGAACCCGGGCCAGTACGCGAACGAGTGGGCAGGATCGAGCACGGCAAACTCGTGCACGGCGTAGGGGATCGTGAGGTTCCCACTGTCTCTGGTGGTCGTCGTGAGCTGCCTCGCGTACCCACTCTTCTGGTCGTTGAGCAGTATCTGCGCGAGTCGCGTGGACGTCAACACAGCGACAGCGTCCCGTACAAAGTCTCGCCTCGGGGTCGAGACGTCTACAGCGCGGAACTCCCAGTCGTCTTCCACGTACAGTACGAATCGCACCCACTGGAGCTTCCGCAGCATGATGTTGAGTGACGCGGCGTGGCCCTTTTGCTCTGCAGTCTTCCACACAAACGAAAAGCTCGGAAACGCCTTTTGCATCACGCGACGGTCGACGCTCGACGAGTGGTCGTCGATGACCAGCAACGCGCAGAAGTGGTTGCGCCAGTCGGCGTCGGCCACGACCCCGAGGGCCCGCGCGAGCGAGCGCAGGGTGCGGAGAAAGAGAGCGAGGCGCTTGCAGGTCGTGACGACCAGTGCGACACAGTGTTGACGCCTCGTCACAAGGGCGTCGAATGCACGCGTGGGCGTCAGCGCTCGCGCGTCTCGCCATGCGTCGCTCGTATGCTGTGGGATGCGACGCCGTGCGATGGCCACTACCTGGGCCTCCAGTCGATCAAACGCGTCCAGCGGACGCGGCACCTGCTGGGCGAGCGTTTGCTGAAGCTGCCAGCGGACGATCTGGTGGAGATCGTCGCCTTCGCGGATTTTGATGGGGTACGCCGCCCCCGACGCCTTGGAACGCACGGTGAAGAAGTCGACAATGCCTCGGCGGAATCGCTGCTGAATGTTCCAGAGTACTTTTCCCAGAAACGCCACCTGCAGCATGTCGCTCGTGGACGACAGCGCGACGTCAAAAGCATCTTGATGGTCAAAGAGTCGAACGGTCTGAGAAGCCGACGTAGAGAGGCCGTTAACAGCGGATTCATAGATCAGTCGCGGCGACACTTCACGCTGGGTCTGCGCTGCACAGTGCCTAACGAGGGGGTCACTATCTGAGACCATCGTGGGCGAATTTGTTGAGAGGATGCGCTCGAAGAAGACCTCCCACTCGCGCACAACCCTTGCGTTGCTGCCTTCGTATAGCTTGTAATTGTGTTCCTGAATCTGCATGCGTAGTGCGTGCCTCGCGTGGTCGTCGCGGAGCAGCGTCACGACTCTCTCCACCAAGGCGTCCTCGTCGTCCACCATACAGCACATCCCATTAATGCCCATACGACGGTACATGCCCAGAGTGAGCTGCAGCACCGCTGTCCGCGACGTGAGACCGAGAATCGGCGTGCCCACGGAAAACACTTCGAGGCTACTCCGGCCACCGCCGACGGGGAACGGATCCAGCACGAGATCGGCCATCGCACAGACCGCGAGGAACTCGGTCTGGTTGAGTTTGCGCACAAAGAAGATGCGCTTGTACACGCTCGCGTCCATGATTCCTCCTTGTCGCCAGCGGCGCGTGAGCTGCTGGACGAGCAGCGGCTTGTCACCGATAGGAAGCACGAGGAACGCCGTTGTCACACGCGAGAGTATACGCTGAAGGATCGCGTCAAAGTCTGGATGCAGTTTATAGAGCGTCTGTGGGACGAGCACCATGTGCGGCCTCGTGGCTTTGCTAGGAAGATCCAAAGAGACCCTGGAGAGGCCGGTCTGCGGAGCTGGAGGTTGCGGGAACAGTGTGGTGAGACCCTCCATCTCGTACAGACACTCGGTGTATCGCTCCCGGTTGTCGCTCTCGCTTCGATCCCGTCGGAACAGTTTGGACGACACGAAGTAGTCGACCGTCTCGATGCCGCTCGTGACGGCGTGTCCCCAGAACTGGACCGTGCGATGTGCGAGCCGAGCAAACGCGAGAAAGTACGTGGCGGCGTGCATGCCGATCTCCCCAAACACTAGGATATCAAGCTTGAGCGATGCCACGCGCCGTTGCGCTTGCCACAGATCTCTCTCCGGCAGCACGATCACGTGGTCGGGCAGGACAGAGGACTCGAGGCGTTTGGTCAGCGAGTCGTTTCGAGCGGTGTCGTAGGTGACCACAAACACGTCGAAGCGGTCGCGCGGCAAGTGGTGGATGACCCCCGAGAGCAGGAGCCCGACAGAATGGTGGTACAGGAACGCCGAGATAAAGCCAACGCGGATGCGCGGGAGCGACGCACTGTGAACAGGGTCGACATGGAGTCGAAACGAGCCGTTCGAAGAAACGTGAGGAGCTACATACTCCAAGACGTCCCGTGTGCCGTTGCGATAGATCTGCGCGAGCTGTCGGCGGACTTGCCTGTCGTTGAAGGCCTGGTAGATCGCGTAGTAGCCCATTGAGCCGCTGCCGATCGTGCCCAGTGGGTCCGGGAGCCTCCCTTGTTCTTGGTGCAGCTGTGACAGTGCAGCTTCAAACTGGCGTCTTGCTCGGCGTAGTTGATCCGTGGACTCGTAGATCATCTCGAGATGACTCATCGCGAGCTGCAGACGGTACGAATTCCGCGACGGGCCGGGCGACGCCACTTGCACCGCTTGTGTCAGTAGCTCGCGCGCCAGGCTTAAGTCGCCTCGTGATCCATACACAGTCGCGAGACTTGCCATCGCTTCCGTGGCGGTTGGATCGATCGTGAGCGTGCGCTGCCACCACAACTGAGCCTGTTGTTCCTCGTCCATTGCGTAGAAAATGGTCCCCATGTTTTGAACGAGGCGAGCGTCGTGGGGTTGGAGTCCTAGAGCTCGTGTGTTGGTATCGAGTGCACGGGCTCGATCGCCCATGTTCAGATACAATATGGCAAGGTTTCCCAGTGGTTCAGCGGCGCTGCGATTGGCTACGATGGCACGTTGGAAGAACGTGACGGCATTCATCGGCTCATGGAGCTCGACCAAGAGAAGCCCCATGGAGTTGAACGCGTGGACACGCTCGCCTGCACCAAACAGCGGAGACGTGTCGGCCGCCCATGCATGTTGACTGAGCGTCACGGCGTCGTAGAACTTGAGGATCGCTTGTCGCTTAATGGCGTTGGCTCGGGCGCTCGTTCCATTCGCGAGCGGTGCCAGAAAGCGCATGAGCAAGTCGGCGTGCTGATACTGGGCCCACATGCGCAGCTGCCGTCCGTTCAACGAAGAGCTATTCTTCAGGCCTCTTGTGGCAGCGTCATACAGATCGCTAGCGTGCTGGTAATTGCGGCGTTGTCTCTCGGCCTGCGCGTCCATGAAGAAGCCAAGTCGCTGGCGGAACGACGTGGTATCTTTGCGACTTTCGACGCATTTGCGTGGATTTCCCCGCTGCCCACGCGCCGTCAACTGTGCAGAGGCGTTGGCGACGACCGAGTCGATAGGAAACACGAGCAGGCACACCCCACACAGCAATAGACACTGCGCAAGTCGTTCTCGCCAGCGGTATCTTGGCCAGCCCATGGCGAATGAGTTCTTCCACGTATTAGTGACCGCCATTGGTCAAAATTCCATACTCGGCCGACTAGTGAGAAATGGATCTCTGATGGGCATCGTGCTCGCCATTCGAATTAGAGTGTAAGAGCAAGACTGCTTTTACCCACTTCCCCCACGACCAGCATCGGCACGCTCCCTAGGCACGTACGCCGTCGTCGAACCAGTGGCTTCAACGCGAAGCCGCAGGCAGTGGGGGCTCTTGGTCGCATCGCCGCACTTTCGCTTCCTCTTTGTGCACACATCACACTTGGTCCAGCGTCCGACACTCGTTGGGGGCCTGTCTACAGACATTTGTGTTATGGTGGGGGCTAGGCACTCGACTGTGGGTCACGTCGGACGCGTTCCTTGTCGCGGCGGCCTTGAGTCTCCGCACACGGCACCGGAGCTTGTTGTAGTCGAGTGTAGGCGTTTGCACGAGCTCAGTGTACTTTGCGTGGACGTGCCTCCACCGGCCACGCACTGACGATGGAAGACTCGCGTCAAAGGCCACAAGCGCCGCCATGACCGATGTCTCGTCCATACCAGTGGTCGGTGGCTCCGCGTCGCTGTCACCAGCACCTGCGGCTTGTCCATCGTCTCCAGTTCCTATCGTGTCGCTGTCGAATACGATCGATGGTCCAGCAACACTATCTCCACCCGCACTATCGCCAGCACCACCACTCGCAGAGTCGACTTGGGCGTCAAGCTCCACCGTGTGGTCCACGCTGTCCGTGGCTGGGCCGTTTGCCCGTCGGCGAATAGCCCGATTGCTAGCGCGTTTGATCCGGTCGTAGATTTTGAGCAGCTTGGCGTCACTTCTGCGACCGATGTCAACGCACAGGTGAGCCCCCAAATCGTAGAGCGCACGGAATCGTTTCGTCGGCGCCAGCCACTGCGCATCGCGGCCAGCGCGGTACAGTTCACGCGCGAACGCGTCTTCAGCTGGCGTCAGGTCGTCGTCCGTGAGCGGACCTGACTCGAATTGAAACACGCTCTGGTCCGACGCCATCGCTGCTTGACTAACACTACGCTCGCCGTGTAGGGCCCGCTGTCGTAGAGACTCGAGCCTGCTCGCGATGGTCGCACAGCTACGTCGGCCGACAGTATACTGTGGGTTGCCGTCTGCATGTGCCACAGCCGTGTTGAACAGAATCGTGGTGGCCACGTCACACTCTCGCCACTTGCAGTCCGCGCCAGCCGATAGCTGAGCTTTTCGAACCCATAGCAAGAGCTCATCCTCCGAGGCCGTGAACGAGCGCCTGGAGTTCTCGCTGTCCTCGGACGGAGACACTGCCACGGATTGGAAGTACGCCTGTTGGCAAACACGAGCGTGTGGTGCCACAAGACGCAACGTGTAGCTGTTGCCACGAGGTCGATTGTGTCGAGCCGCCACAGGCGACTTGAGTGATGGGTACAGTGTCTCGCACGTGATGGCACCATCCGCGTTGTTCGTTGTCGAGTGATTGTCACTCGTGGCGTCTCCTTCTTCTCGGGGTCTGGAAAGCACGCTCAGGGCAAACTCGTGCTGCGTTGTGGAGGGGGCAATGCTGTCGCAGAGAACGGCGCTGCGACAGATCCACTCAAGATCTGCGCAGCCCAAATCGGCACCGCGACCAAAGGCACATCCAACCGCGAGATTATGCTGCCCCCAACAACAACAGAGTCGTTCAGCATTTTCCTAAATGGGCTGGGGTACAAACAGGCAGTACAGTACCTGGAGGATATGGAGATCAACCAGCCTCGCGGCCACTGCCGCAGACACAGATCGACCGAGAAGCCGTCGCAGCGACAAGTGGAATGCCTCTGGGTGGTTCTGGCTGGTCGACACGATCGCCACGGCTCGACTACTGCTCTCGCGATACCAGTTGGACGCAACGTGCAGCTCGCCGCGCACAATCTGCTCGAGCGTACTGGACGCCGTCGCAATCCATTGCGCGTCCATTGCCACGATGTCGGATCGGGGGACCGCTTCCAAGACCGCGGCGACGCGCTCGGCCATCACGCTGGGAGAGAGGAGCTCGTGCGCCGTGTCGCCCATGGCCTCGCCGAGCTCGGCGGGCAAAACGGAGGATCGCGTCTTCTTCACGTGGTTTGTGATCCGCTGGATGGCATAGAACGGGTCTTGCTTCACCACGAGTGGTCGCTCCTCGGTGCTCAGCGTTTCGACCACACTGCGGATGGCATTGGCATTGTCTGAGACGACGTAAATGCACGGCGCGGGGTCGCCAACTGGCTTGCACGCGCCTCCACAGGCGACTGTTGGTCGCTCATTTCGACGGCCCGTTGGACAACCACGTTGAGCTCCAACACTCGCGTGAGTGCGGCCATCGTCTCGCTGTTGTTGGCAGCTGACTGTGTGAACGCGTGGCCAACGATCTGACCAATCTCGTTCCTGGCGAGCAGAAGCAGCCGCGCATCATGGCGATCGCCGCCACTCGCGTCCAGCAACCGCTTGGGGAAATTCGCCGTGTGGTCCACGCAGACAGCCTTGCGGATCCCCAGCACGCCGCGCAGTCGCCGCGACATCTTGGCAGTGAGGTCGGTGTGGGCCATCCACGCGTCGGTCAGCGTCTCGGAGCACGGCAGCGAGTGCACGTCGTTGTACTTGTCCATGGCCCGGGATCCAGTAAGAGTCGGAGAGGCCTCGACGCGCTCTCGGACTGTCGCCGCAAAGATGGACAGCAGGCGATAGAAGCGATTGTGGCGTCGCCGACTGAGCTGCTCGCCCAAAGACTGCAGACCGCTGCCCAGCATGGCGTCGTGGACGAGATCCAGCAGCTCGTGTGAGACGCCCGACTTTTTCGTCAACAAGTACGGAAAGTGGAGCTGCAGCAGCGCCGACTGGCTTAGGTACTTGTCATGAACGGTCGAAAAGGTCGTTTTCCCGTCCGCCGTGCACTGATACTTGACGTACAGCAGCACGGTCTTGTGCGCGATGTCATCGACGACGCGGGCCTTGTACTCGCGCAGCCGTGGCGCGCACGAGCAGCCGTCCACGACGCAGTGAGGCTTGGAGAGCGGATTGAGCACCTCGGGCACCCACACGACAACCGGCATCTCAAACAAAGCTGCCAGCTCCCGGGGGCAGAACACTTGCTCGGGCAGCTGAATGCGAGGAGGAAACGCGCGCTGGCTGAGCCCTTCCTGAATGAGACGGCGGCGAACGGCAGGCGCCAACACGACCGCCTCCGCGGCAAGCCGACGTCGCGAGTCGCCATTCATCACCATGTGCGGTTCTTTCTGATACTGCTGAGCTCTTGGAATCTGACTCGAGCTCACTTGACCATCACTCCTCACATCAGCAACCGGCAGTCCGCTGTCTTCCCCACCCACGATGTTGGACGCACCGCTTCTGCTGAGCCTCGTGGCGCCGTTTCTCTCGCTGCGCGACCTGTGGCAACTGCGCAGCGTGGACCGCCATTGCTTCGAGTCGCTGCCGAATTACACGGCGCAGCTCAACGCCGAGAAGATCCAGGATGCGGCGGCGCTCGCTCGCGTGATCGAGTACTTCCCGCGCACACGCGACATCACGCTCCAGCGCGTCACCGCGCCGATGCAGCCGCTCACACACGCGCTTGGGCAGTTTGACCAGTGGAAGCTGGTGTCGCTCGAGTTGAGCGAAGTGTGGAACCTCACGGACGCGTCCGTGCGGCTCGTCACGGAGAAATGCGGCGCGACGCTTGAGCGGCTGACGCTGCGCCAATGCTTCTTACTCAAATGCCCCGCTATCCGAGGCGGACCCAAGCTCAAGGTCGTGACCATTGCCAACTGCCTGGTCACGCAGTTCCACGATGACACAACGTGGCCAGCGCTCGAGGAGCTGCACGTCTCGTCTCGCGTGCTCACGACGCTGAACGCGAGACACTTGCACAAGCACCTGCTGGCATCGTCTCAGATCCGGCTCCTCGATCTCTCCGACTGCTTCATGGTCGAGCAGCTCTTGATTGATCCGGGCGAGCTGCCTCTGCTGCACACGTTGTTCTTGCGCAGCTGCCTGGGCATGAAGCGTCTCCACGTGGCGTCCTCGAGTCTCGAGACGCTCGATCTCACTCTGTGCGGCGCCATGGAAGTCGTCGTACTCGAACTGCATCGCGCCAAGCGTCTCGACCTGTCGTTCCTCCAGCACCTGACGCACTTGCTCGTGCGGTCCGAGTCCCTGGCGTCGTTAAACCTCCGCGCATGTAGCGAGCTCACGCGCGAGAACGTGCGATTCGAGTGTCCTTCCATCGGTGCGGCCTACGTCGAAGGCACGAAGCTGCGACTCGACGACCTCCAGTTCCCATCCACTGACGTGCCCATGTAGATACGGCAAGTGTATTATACCAATAGGCTAACGCTGTTGATACGACTGTCAGTTCCACAACCGATGCGGCTTTCGCGAGAGAATGGGGTGCGCTTGAGTCACCTCTTCCGTCACGACGGATGCAGACCGACTCGAGCGCTCACGACTGTGACTCCGTGATCGTCGCGATCGCCTGCGGCTCCGGCGATCACTTCTATCGCTTGAAGAAGCATCGCTATGACTCGCTTCATCTCGGCGGCGGCGGCGGCGGCTCGACTTTGTGGATCGCTTCTTGCGGTCGCTCGATCGCTTCGCCTTCTTGGACTTTTTGTGCTTGCTGCGCTTGCGCCTCTTGCGGTGCGAGTCGGTCTCCGAGTCGGAGGAGTCAGTACTGCTCCCACCACTCGACGAGCTCTCGCTTCGATGACGACGCTTCGATTTCTTTCGCGACTGCTTGCGAGACCGGGCGTCTTCTTCCAGTAGTTTACGAAGCCGGTCCTTTTCAAATGCGGTGAGCGCCTCCTCCTCTGTCTGCTTTGTTGCAGTAATCACGAGGGTTTCCTGGCGATCGCCCGACGGATCAGAACGGTCCTGGCGTAGAGACGTGGGTCCTGTATCCCTACTCGCTGATCGCGATCGCTGGCGAAAGGACACTATGGCCACGTGCTTCGAGTGACCCAGCTTCCCCTTGGCTCGCTGCAGCTCCCTGATCGCCGCCTCGTTCGTGGGCTCCAGTTCGCACAGCTTCTCCAAGTCGCGGATCGCGTCTTCATACTGCCGCAGTTCGATATACACTTGACCACGACGCAGACGCGCGACGCCGTGAGTCTCATCGAGACGCAGTGCGCTGTCGTACTCGACCAAACACTCCTTGAATCGCCCCTTTGCTCGCAACGCATCGCCGCGGCTCGTGCGCTCGGTCGCCCACAGCGTTTTCTGCGCCGAGCCCAGCGACACGAACGACCACGGGTCTTCTTCCGCGATGCGCTGGCTGGGTTTAGATGGAGCGGTCAGCAGCGACGTCCATGCCATGGACGGGAGATTGGACGCGTCGAAGAGACGCCGCACGCCACGCAGATCGCTGAACGTACGGTGCTTGATAATGGCGCCATTGACACAGCGATCTTCGTCGCTGTCGTCCTCGTCATCACTTCTATATCGATCGCCATTGCGCCGTCGCTGGCTTGTCGCGGGACCCGCGAACTGTGCGACGTCAAAACCGAAGACGCTCTTCATATCCGTGATCTCCTTTTCGTCGCCGGACGTCCCATAGAGAGACGCAAACGTATCCGAGCGATACGCCACAATGGGCAGCGACGACAACGCCGACACACCCAGCATCCGTGCGTGTTGTTTCACCACGAGCGCCGTCACCAGCGATCCGATCGCCGACGGCGGCGCGTCGCGGCACCGTACGATGAACCGCCCCGTCGGCAATCCACGGAGAGACACGGCTGGACCCGTGGACGGCCGCGCCGTGCGTGCCAACCGACCGACTTCAATCTCTTCGTGGTTGAGCAGCTTGCCTTCGATCAGCAGCTCACCAGAGAACCGGCGAAACACTGTGAGCAGCAAGCACCTCCAGTCGACGTCCCCACTGACGGGGCCGCTGGCGAGCGGCCGCTTGCGCGACGGCAGCGGCGCAAACACGCGCTCCTTCGCGCTTCGACTTTCTCTGTCTTGTGTGCCACTTTGTGCATCTCGCCAGTCGAGCAGCATCTCCGCAAAGCCGCCGCGCAGTCGAGCGGCGACGTCCGCCACCGCCGCCTCCATGCTCCCCGACTGCCTTGCTGACTGGCCAAAAACTCCACACCTGATCTATCTGATTCCCATTCTGATTCTCTCATCTGATGCTCACGGAGGGGTTCACCAAGAAAAAGAGAAAAATCCCACATCCCAGTGAAAGGAAGAGAAAGGCGCCAGCCAAAGAGAGAGAGAGAGAGAGACTTGGAGAACCATGGGCAACTCTATGGGCTGGGTGACGCAGAACTTCTGCCCCGAGGAGCAGGTGCTCTGGGTCGCGGCCAAGAGCGGCGACATAGCGACGCTCGAGGGCGCGCTCGAGCGCATGGCGGCCAGCCCCGAGACGCGCGCGTACCTCGAGTGGAAAGACGAGTCGCAGGGCTTGACGCCGCTCGCCAACGCATGTGTCGGCGGCCACGCGCGGTGCGTCATCGCGCTGCTCGCTGCCGGCGCCAATGTGAACGCGCGCGACGTCAAGGGCTTCACGCCATTGCATCTCGCGATCTCCAAGGCGCGCAGCGAAGTCGTGCGGCTCTTGCTCGAGCACGCGCAGATTGACGTCCATGCGCGCACGCAGCTCAAGCGCCAGACACCGCTGGATCTTGCGCGGTACGAGTACAACCACATCTACGAAGGCAGCAGCGATCGCATTGTGCAGTGCATCGAGCATGTCGAAAAGGTACGTCATTTAGTGGACACGAACGCTTGGACGAAATGATCTGATGTGCGCTTGATATGATTGTACGATAGAAAGTGTGTGTCTACTCGGGCTGGCTATACCAGCGCGTGGACAACTTGCTCTCGCTGGCGTCGGGCATCTCGTCGCTCAACTCGTGGAAGAAAAAGTAAAGTCACGTGTGGAAATGCGCGGTGGGGATACCTTGGTCTGATTGATGGACTGGTCGCTTCTGTGGTCAGATACTGCATGGTGCTTCGCACGGCCGACCCCAATGTCGTGGAGATCGATCTCTTCTCGATGAAGCCGGGCGAGAAACGCCCCGCGTGTCCAGGGTACGTTCACGACTCTGTATCTGGTTCTGGTCTCTTTAAATGCTCATGGGTCTCACTTAATTGCTTTTTTTTCTCTGCTAGTCTCGAGCTCGTGTACAAACTCAGCGACGGGTTTCTCGAAAGCAACGACCCCATGTGGTTCAACCGCCGCGAGCATCGCTTCTCGCTCAGCGCGTACACCAAGGACGGCATCAACCGCGTCTCGGCGCCGCAGACCTTTGACTTTGCCGCCATGAACCAAGGCGACCTCGTGTCGTGGAAGACGTTTTTCGGCAGCCTAATGTACTCTGGTACCAGTGCATCGTCATCATCCACAGCAGCGTCGATGCTGGAAGAGCAGCGCAATCTTGAGCGCGCATTGCAATTGTCGCTGGAAGAAGCTCGTCGCCAGAGTGCCACACAAGCCACGCAAGCCGCACCCCAGCGCCCAGCGCCTCAGCCACAACCTGCTGCGTCAGCGCCGCCATGGAGCCACGGATTCACGGGGTCCCCTTATGAGCCCACGATCGCACCCGACGGTGTGGAGATTGTTCAGCCGCTCGAATTGCTCCAGTCGCCGCCTGCCGCTTCTCCCGACTACGCGTCATCGGCATCGGCACCATTTTCCACACCTGCGAAACCGGATGCTGGTGGTGGTGGCTCGAGCGAGTGCATCATCTGCTTTGACGGCCCCAAGGCCACTGTCTGCGTGCCGTGCGGCCACAATGCCATCTGCATGGACTGTGCCGACCAGCTCATGCGGTCCACGCGACTCTGTCCCGTGTGTCGCGTCACGGTCCGCGAGGTCGTCAAGCTGTACCATGTCTAGTGACCTTGGTGGTATCTCCCCAGAGGGCGAAGCTGGTACACGAAGTCATGCTTTCTCTTGTATGCTTGTGTGTGTTTCCCAAGACTTGATTGCATTTTAAATTATAACACAGTTCACTGAATGACCCGAGTCACATGTACTTAAATGGATGGAAAGAAACACAACGGCATAAATTCAACAGGCCGCATGGCCTTAGTCAATCACACGCGGTAGAGCTTGATCAGCTCACGGATCGGACGCCTGCACACGGGGCACTCACAGGTCGACTCCACGACCTCTTCGGCGCAACCCATACACATGGCGTTGTGGCCACAGGGCACGCACACGGCGGTCTGCGGACCATCAAAGCAGATCACGCACTCGCCGATCGACGTGGTCACGGGCGCACGACTGAAGCTCACGACGGGCTGGGTGCTGTCGCCAGAGGAGACGTGAGTAGGATGATGGTGGCTTCGATCGCCATCCGAGGACGCGTCGGATCGACCAGTGTAGGACCCGCTAAGGCCGTCGGCTTCGTCGTCGGTCCACGCGGGGGCCGATGATGAAGGAATCGGTACTCGTGGGTAAAAGGAATCGGGGGCAGCACCAGCTGCGCCTGCGAGGAGATCTCCTTGTTTCGCGTCGAGCAGCGACAGCTCAATGGCCTGCCGCAGCTGCTCGTCTTCTTCGTCTTCGTCGCGCAGCAGCGACATTGTTGTGGCCACAGAAGTCGACGAAGATGTCGCGGACCGCGAGTGGGACTCGCGTCCCATCTCAGCAGGGTACGAAGAGAGGCTACACGTCTTTGATGGAGTGTAGTACACTGGTAGCGGCGGGTCGGGCGGACTGCTCGCCGCTGCTGAGGAGGCGGCAGCATGGCTTGGGAACGGGCGGCCCTGGGCCACCGCGAGCATCTCTTGCTGGTGCGTAAAGAATCCCTTCCACAGTTCGAGATTCCCAGCGTCTGCTGCCGCAAACTCGACAGTGCGAGTCACGGCCACGTGCCGCCCGCGTTCCTCACAGCAGCCGTCGCGAAGCAGGACACTTCCCTGGGCCTTAAACGCGTGGTCCTTGCGATTGAACCACTTGTCGTCGGTCGCTTCCACGATCCCCGTCTGGACATGGTAGAGAATGACCGACTTGGGCAGCACGGGGCGGGCCCCTCCCTTCTTGAGAGAGAAGAGCGCGAGTTCGAGAATGTCGGGCAGCCCGCGCTGGAGCACGAGACAGTACCGGTGCTTCCACGAACTCAGCGACGACATGCCGGACGCCGCCGACAGCAAGTTGTCGGCCTTCTCATACAGCCATCCGCTGTAAATGTAGAATTTCTGAAGAGAGGCATACTAGTATTAGTTGATCCGCTGGGCTTGTCTGAATGGATACAGCACGGGTGGTCTCACCTTTTCGAGCTCTGTGATGCACTGCTCGTACGCGATACTGCGAGAACTCGTCGGGAGTTCTCGGTTCTCGTTGCGCTTCCGCAGTCGGTCACGTGCGACGTCCAGAGGCGTCAGGAGCCGTAGATTGGCTTCAAACGGCACGACGCTCACCAGGTGGACGAGGAACGTGACAAGCTCGCTATGGCCGAAGCGGCACGCGAGGTGGAGCGGCGTGTTGCCCTTGAAGTCCTTGGCGTTGACGTTCACGCCGGCCGCGACCAGCACCTTTGCACACTCGAGCTTGCCATTCGCGGCGGCCTGTGCGAGCGGCGTGCGTCCCGAGCACGTGTCTCGCCACTCGAGATAGCGGCGCGTCTCGGGCGTGAGTGTCGAGATCGCGCCACGCAGCTCGCGGTCGTCGCCCCTGCTCGCGGCATGCCACAGCGCCTGCTCTTCCGGGAAGAGGAAGCCACTGAGCCAACTCGCGGTATTGCCCATGGTCTGTTCTTTTAAATACTGTGGTGCTGCTTTGCTGCCGTCGAGGGATTCTCCCCCCCCATGGCTGCTCGCAGCCATTCGGTCGGAATGACGGTAAGTCGGAGCGGAATGAATGTGATTTTGTGCTGCCTTGGATCTGATTTTCCCCATGACCTTTCAATGTCACCTATCACCACTATCCAAGTATACGGATTGCTGAGAACGGCTGCCACAACACACTTTGTTGTGTATTTTGAAGACATGCAACAAACAAATGTACTTACTAAAGTGAGATGTTGGAATGTTGGTGGGATGTGTCCAGCCACTTCCGACGTGGCCCCACCAACATGGAAGTTCCGAGATGGACCCACGCCTACGGAACCTGCCAGTGAGAACGAGAGAACACATTCCGTTTGTTGCATCAAACTATGAGCAAGTTAGGTTTTTGACCATTTCTCAAGCATAGCAAAGGGTTCAGCAGATCCCATAGAATGCAGCTATGTTCGCAGTTCATATTGGGGTTGTGAAGTTGTGAGAGGTTGAGGAAATGAGATGTTGAACGCCAAGTATTCCCGTGGCAAGCAAAAGCAAAGGAGCAAGAGTCGAACGAAACGAAATGGTCATCGAATGCGCTGTCCAAGGGAGACTGCGTGTGTGTTCCAAATAATCACCACCATGAATGAGACCAGCACAAAGCACAAAGTGTTTCATCCCCTCCCTCCCTCCCTCCATCACCACAATTAATACACCGCTCAGTTGTTCTTCTTGGCGGTGGCATCCAGGCAACTAGTAGTGGCATGTGGTCGACACGAGATGGCAGAAAAACACGACCAGACGCTCTGCCACGAGAGTATCAGCGCAGCAGCAGCCAAGCTTCTAGGCTTGAGTGCCTGGCCCCGTGTCTTGTCGGGCATACCCGTCTCGATGTGCGCGCACACCACTTGATCGTACTCGTCTGGGGTCGACGACGATGTGCAAGTCCGGTTCACCAAGAGTTAGATCGTATCGTCCATGCTCGTGGTCCCAAGTAGTCGGAAACAGTCTTCGCTGGGTCGAGCTGTGCCCCCGGCGTGATGTATCGGGAGACAGCAGCAGGGTCGCCGAACATAAGCGCATACAAGACGAAGGCGTCAAAACGGACCGGCCACTGGCCATAGCGCTTGGCCGAGCACACTGTGAAATCATGTTGTGGGCCCAATCTTGTGGGATATTTCCGGCTGATCGTGTCGTGGGGCTGACGTCAACATCGAAGACAAAGTCCTGGTTGGCAACGACCAAGGCGAGCAACTTCATCCGGATCGATGGGACAACGGACTCGGCGCTTCTTGCGGTCGTTCGTGCTCTGTGGCGTTGATCGCGGCAGCTTCGGCAGTCGACTCGATCTCTACCCGCACCAGTTAATCATTGTATTGTCTCCATGACTCGGCCGTCCAGTACACGACAATTGAGATTTTCTCCATGTCGGCCGTGGCCCAAAGTAGTCGGCGACGGTCTTTGTAGGATCCAGTTGAGCAGCCGGCGTAATGTATCGTGCGATCGCTTCGGGCTCGGCAAATTGAAGTGCGTAGAAGTCGAGGGTATCCGTATGGAGCGCCAGTCGTCCGCTCTGTTTGGCTGAGTACGCCGTGAACTCAGATGGCAGCCCGCGCTTGAGGAGATCCTGCGCTATTCCATCAAGCATGGTGGCGATCGTTTCGTGCGGTTCGGCATCGGCAGCGAAGAGGGGCTCCAGTTTTCCGGCGAGCATCGCGTTGATCTCCATAATCGTTCGTCGTGTGCGTGCAACATCTAGAATGCCTGGGTGGGTATGTGGTGAACCGTGCGACGCGGCGGCTCAGGTTCCACAACTGAGGCGGGATTGATGGGGGTTATTTTGTACTCCGTTCTTTTCTCGTGCCATTTCTCCACCGTATCAGGGTACTCTCTCCTACACAAGAAGCATAAATCTATACTCATTTTACAAGGGCAAGAGACTTTGTTACCCACCGGTCAATGTGATCCACACGATGCCGAGACGCCGAGAGACGAGGAAAAACGAGGCAGTTGAACACGAAACTTTCAGCTCCGATCATTGCCCTCATCCTCACTGCTCTACCGTGCACGCAGTTCCGCGTTCTCGTCGTACCCACCAGAGCCTTCTTGCTTTCGTGGCGTCGAGATGTCTTAGGCGTCTCCTCAAGCAGTCGTCGTAACCGAGATGGTGTTCGGCAATTCCACGGAGTTTCAGGCTACGCTGGCTGCATCCGACAACCGGCACGCGGTAACAGACCGGATTCAGCGCGAGATCGGCTTCCGTGTCAACGAATTCACGATGGTCTTGAAATGCGCTCGGGACAACGACCCCGGCTGGCCCGAGCGAGTCGCCAATGATCTACTGATGCTCATGAATGGCCGTGGCGACGCCAAATGTCGTCACTTGACGCATTGTACGAAGTTGCCGTGGGTGCCATAGCCTGTATGCACGTATGCGAGGTCACGTCGACAAAGTGGAACTCGTCGTGGAGTTGATACCCACGTCAAGCTCGCCACAGTCTTCTTCGCCGGCCAATGAGACAGATCCCCTCTTAGGCCGTCCAGACCAAACCGGCGCAACTGCACACGCCGTGCCAGAGCAGGCTATCTCCAGTACGATGTCCCCCCTGCAGCGTTACGCGTCCATGGCGCGTGCTCACTCGCTGACGTGTCTCGTAGCCATCAAGAATGCTTGCTGTGCATGCGCGAGCAAGCTTGGTCTGCTTTTCTTCTGCCTCGTCTTCGTCGTGTTGGCGGGCTCCGTGGAGGCGTCAACCTGCTACTTGACGAGCAGCATCCTGCCTCGATTCCTCTTGAAGATGGTATACGTGGCGTCCGCGCTTGATCAAGCTGACATAGACATAGCGAAATCAGATGAGCGTGGCGATCGAGACTGGGCCAAAATCTCGGCGGCGGGGGAACAAATCGTCAAGGCGAGCGAAGCCGCGTGGGACGCATTGGTTGGAGGGTTCACCTTGCCGTTGAACTTATGCCGTGGTGGTCACGACTTGCTGCTTGACTTTGTGCGAAGCTGTCTACGCAACGGGTGCCGTCCAACGCGACTGCTCCCGAATCGTTCATTTGGATATCATCTCCGCACTGCCACACTGTAAAGAGGCTCACAGCTGATGATGGTGGTCGATGAAGATACACATATTGAAGTCGTTCATGCCTGGATAGTGACCGCCCTCGCTGTAGTTGAGGGTGTATGTATACCGTATCTTGCCATTGCCGTGCTAGGAGATGAAGAACTTGCAGAAGTGAGCTAATCGCTCTTGTAGAGAGAGATCAACCGGCTCACCTTTCGCACAAAAGAGATATTCGTTCTCGAAGGTACGTGACCTCTTGACGGTTCAGGTTTCATCCGCAGCTGTTTCGACTAAATCTATTTCAAGAGGTTTCCGCGCGTGACTGGCGTCTCTTCATCACGAACGAGATCACTGAACTCTCCAACGAGCCTTTACAGACTCCACCAGCAGCGCCGACATTGCGCCTTGCTCGCTGCAGCTCAAGAGTCGAGACACAGCTCGATCGCTCTCCTTCCTTCCCCAACCACCACCATGGGCTTTCTACGCGACCAGCGCACCAAGTGGCGCACGCGCCTGCAATCGAACGACACGAGCAACGCGCCGTCGCCGTCGCCGTCTCCTTCGCCGTCTCCGCTCGGGCAAATCGCGTTCCAGTACGCTGGCGGATCGCTCGGACTCACGCTGCAGCGTTCCAGGTCCAAGTGGATTGACGATGTCGGTCCGACCAAGATTGTCTGGTGCAAAGAGCAGCGGCTCGGCATCACGTTCCATGAACGACCGTCGATCGGCGCAGATCACGCCATCGCCGTCAAGGGGCTCACGGAGGACGCGCGAAATCACCCGACGATCTGTGTCGGTATGGAGCTCATCGGCGTGAACGGCGAGCCCATTGCGGGGCTCGCATTGTCGATTGTCATGGAGATGCTGCGCAGCTGCGAATCGCCGTGCGAACTGGCGTTCACGCCGCCACCGACGCCGATTCTTGCCGCAGAAGTCTCGGCGACAGCGGCCTCCCATGGTGTCACGAACGGCCACGTGCTCGTGGCGGTGGATGGCAATCCAATGCTGGGCTGCTCGCTGCAAGAAGCCAGCAACGCCATCAGTGGGGCCACGCCACATGCGCCAGTCACGCTGCGGTTCGCGCCGCTGTACGCCGTCTATCCAGGCCTCGTGAGTGATGCCGCTCGACAGGCATCGGACGCCACCAAGAAATCGGTCCGCAACACACTGTGTATCGCCGCCGTCGCAGCGGCACTCACAGTATGAGAACTGTAAATACACTCGCATTTTGTATACGACTCCAGGAGCCATTGCTCACGTTGGAACCCCATGTGTGTGCATCGACGGAGAACCGGTATCTTACCGGTATCGACGTAATCCAACCTGGTTTTGGCACGACGTAGCTCTCCACTCCACACAAGAAGATGGCGGCGCAGGTGGCCAAGAAGTACTCGCTGTTCCAGCGGTCGGTGCGCGTCACGCAGACGTCGATCCGGCGGCTCAATGCGTACCTCATGGACCGTATGCCCGGCCTGCCGAACCCGCCAGAGATCGCCGAACAAATCAACAAGCCCACGTTCAAAGATCTCTGGGAGTTCTCGCTCACCGACCACGTGCACAACTTTCGCGACGCCTGGCGCGACTACAAGAACTCGTTCACGGACCCGAGCGATATCGACATTCAAAAGAGCAAGGAGGACATTCGTCGTGCGGCGCTGCGGCTGCGCGGCCACGTCGAGGAGAATGCGAGCAGCAACGCCGCGTATCTGGAAGAGCGGCTCGAGGGCACGCAAGTGCTGGCCAACCTCAAAGAGATTGGCACGACGGCCAGCGGCAACGTGGGTTTTCTCAAGGACGAGTTTGCCAAGGCACAGGCGCAAGTGAATCCGGACGCCGTGGTGCAAAACGTCCGGGCGGTCGTGGACGAGCACCGCAGCAAGAAGGATGTCGTGTCGACGCTCACGGGCAACGTGGGGGAGCTCGTGGATCTGGTCAAGACGGGCCGTGACGCTGCGCTCGAGCTCGAGGCCAAGGATGTCGATGCGTTGAAGGGAGAGGCGCAGTCGTGGTTGGCCGACAAGCTCATGGTCGCACAGTCGGTGCTTGTGGCGTTTATTGACGGGTACCGCGAAGGCAAGGCACTTGAGCTGGAGCGCGAAGACGCGCTGCTGCTGTCGTACGCCAAGCAGGCCGCGCAGGAGCAGTCGGCCGTGATCAAGCAGCAGTTGGAGCAGTTTATGGCTGAGCAAAAGCAGAAGCAACAGCGCGACAAGGAGCAGCAGCAGTTGAGTGAGGCATCGCGGATAGAAGCAGAGCCGACGGCAGCAGCGACGGCCGCCGAGGACCACACACAAGGCCACGCCAGCAAACCCGAGACAGCGCAAGGCGAAGCTTCGCGGCAATAGAAGAAGAACTAAGGGGTGGTATGCTATACTTGAAATGAAAGCGACATGTGAAACGTCGCGTGGCGGTTGCCCTCCCTCCCTTCCGCAGTGTTTGGCTGTAAGAAAAGAGAATGAAGCAGCCACAGCGCGCGTCGCCACAGCAGCTCGCGGCCCAGCGGCGGCCGTCGCACGACGATCTCGTACGGCTCGACAAGGTGGACTTCTCGGACGATGACGACGATGATACGTTCCAGTACGCGGCAGTGGACGATGCGTCGCTCGGACTCGGCCGCGGCCATGACGACGTGGGCGATGACGATGAGGACGAAGACGACTTTGAGGCCGTGTTACGCAACCTTAATCGCTCGACTGCTGCCCACGACCAAGGTAAGAGTGGACTGCCGATGGGCAGTGACAAGTCTGAAGGGATAGCCAGCGCGGCGTCGCTGCCGTCAGTCTCCCAGTACGGCGGAGGCCCTCCGTCGCCCACACCCGCAGCAGCCTCTTCGTCGTCCTCTTCCTCGCTGCCGCGCGTTCACACGCAAGTGCGGCCCGCCGTCGTGGACGATTTCATCCGCAACTTCCTCATCAAAGTCGGCATGGCGCGCACGCTCGACATGTTCAACCACGAGTGGTACGAGTTCCTGGCCAAGGGCAAGCTGCGAGAAGACGACGTTGGCGTCGTGCCCGACATTTACTTGCGCAACCAGGCGCTGGACGACCAGGTCCAGGAGCTCCGCAAGCAGCTCGATGAGACGCGCCAGATCACGGACCGCGCGCAGGGCACGTGGGACAAGTTTCGCCGACAGCGCGACGTCCACAAGATGCACCACCAGCGCGTGCTCCAAGAAAAGGACGCACTCGCGGTCAAGATCAAAAAGATGGAAAAGCACGTCGCGGCCTACGAGCCGCTGCTGCAGGAGCTCAAGGCCAAGTACGAGAACTCGATGAAGGAGAAGATGCTCATGCGGCTCGAGAGGGACCGGCAGGTCGCCAAGGCCGAGGCACTCGAGGCCCAGCTCAAGGCACTGAGCGGTGGTGCGAGTACGAGTTCGAACAACAAGGCGTCGAGACGAGAGAGCGAGAGCAGCGGGGCGTTGTCCAGCGGGTCGCTCTCCTCATCCAAAGCCAGTGGGTCAGGCGTGCCGCCCAAGCCGACCAAGAAGACGAGTGCTAGTGATAGCCTCGGCAGTCGCCACAGCAGCACCACGACGGCAGACACCAAGCTGCCGTCGGTGGACGGCTTGAACCCGTACTTGGAAAAGCGGTTCGAGCCCGTGAGCGGCGACCGACTCGAGTTGGCCAAGACGTGCCAGGGCCACGCCAACTCGATCGCAGCGATCGCGTTCCATCCAAAGAACCCGATCCTCGCGAGCGTCTCCGACGACCAGACGTGGAAGCTCTGGTCGATTCCCCCATGTGAGCTCGTCATGAGCGGCGAGGGCCACCGCAGTTGGCTCTCAGGCATCGAGTTCCACCCGCGGGGCACCCACGTCGCGACGGCGTCGGGCGACACGACGGTCAAGCTCTGGGACTTTGTCGGCGCGAGCTGCAGCCTCACGCTGAGCGACCATGCGCACCCCGTGTGGGAGACCGTGTTCCACCACGACGGCGACTTCCTCGTGAGCGCGTCCATGGACCACACGTGCAAGGTCTGGGATCTGAGCACGGGCAAGTGCCGCAAGACGCTCCGGGGCCACGTCGACTCGGTCAACACCGTGTGCTTTCAGCCCTTCACGGCGAATCTCTGCACGGGCTCGGGCGACAAGACCGTGTCGCTCTGGGACATGCGGTCCGGGCTCTGTGTGCAGACGTTCTATGGCCACCAGAACGCCTGCAACTCGGTGAGCTTTTCGCTCCAGGGCGACACGATCGTCTCGAGTGATGCCGACGGCTTTGTCAAAGTCTGGGACGTGCGCATGGTCGCCGAGCGAGCGACCCTGGACGGCGGCCAGCATCCGCTCAATAGTGTCGCGCTCGACCGCAGCGGCAAGACCATTGCCGCGGCGAGTGACGATGCCACCATCAAGATTTTCAGTCTCCAAAGCGACAAGCAGGTCGCCGAGCTCAAGGGCCACGAGGGGCCTGTGCAGGTACGGTCTATGCTCTGGCGTCGTGGATCCCAAGCGTTGCTGATGTTGTTGTTGTTGTGCATGGGAATGTTCTTCTATCTATGTAGTCGGTCAAGTTTGAGCCCAGCGGACGGTTCCTCGCGTCGTCGTCGTCTGACGGCACGTTCCGACTGTGGTCCACGTGATACCGAGACACACAAAGCCCAACTCACGAAGAAAAAAAGGCAATACTAACTCTATTGACAGGCTCACTTCCTTGCCCCCGTACTGGTTTCCGTTTTTCGTTCGTGGCGGAGTTGAGGAGTCGCTCTCGTCGTGCTTCGTGTCTCTATATGGATGCGGCGGTGGATAAATAACCACACGCGGGTCGTGATTCTCCCAGTCGCTCCGCGTGTCTCCCGCCACTGCGCTTACAGGCTTCGCAGCCGCTCCTTTTTACGACCAAACTCGGCCTTGAGAGAAAGCTTGAGAAAGTAGACTTGCCAAATGCCGCAGCCCATGAGTAGCAGGGCCATCGAAATGAGCCGCCACAGAATGTTGGGAAACACTTGCCACGTGCTGGCCCAGACAATAACGAACTCGCACGTGGCTGTGAACGCGACGTAGATCCAGAAGCGGCTCACAAACATGATGGGCGGGATCGACACGGTTTGCAGCGGCGACCAAAAGTTGGAGATCACGCAGGCCGCATAGACCAGCAGCACGACGTTCTTGAATATCGTGATCGTGTACCCATAGTGGACCGGCGCGAGTCGGTGCACGCCGACGGCGCAGTACCGTGCCGCGATCAAGACGAGGAGGGTACGAAGCGCCAAGAAGCCCCGCGCGGCCCACGCATTGTGGCGCAGGTGCAGCTCCATGCAGCGCTTCTGGAGCAGCCGCATGGGCAGCCAGATCTTGAGTCCAAAGAGCGCCAGCGTGAGCATGCCCAAGTAGACGACAAACGACGACAGCGTCTTGAACGCTTCTTCCATGCCGTAAAGCTCTTGGCTGGCCGGCAAGGTCGCGCGAATGTCGTGCCAGATTGCGTGGAGATCCATAAAGAACGCGGCCCACCAGTACCACGGCTTGAGCACGGGCGCCATGGGGAAGCCGACCGTGAGCGCCGGGATCGCGCGCGCCGACTCGACAACGACCTTGACGGGACTAATGGGCGACGTCATGGACGCAAAGTGGCGCAAGTAAAAGAGCTTCCAGTGGTACTGCTCGTAAAAGTACTTGTGGTTGATATTGTAGCCGACCGAGAGCCGCATGCCGCGCGGCAGCTGCGGCAGTTGCTTGGCCTTGTCGGGCACAAAGAGCGGCGCCTTGCGCAGCGCCTGGCTGTACATGGACGAGAGGAACCCCTGGTCGGCGCCGTCGAACGACTCCATGTGCTGGAGCCCGTGGAGAAGCCGCTGGTACTCGGTCGCGTCGGGCGAAACCACGAGCAGCCCCGTGTGGAAGTGGCACGGGTTCATAAACACGGCGCAAAAGTGGCCGCACAAAAAGAGCTCGTCCGAGTTGCGGATGAGCACATTGTCGGCGTCGAGGTACACAACGCGCTCGTACTCGAGGAGGTTCCAGACGTGGAGCTTGTTTAACGTGTAGATAAAGTTCTTGTTGCTGAGCGTGCCGCCGAGAAACGGATTGTCAATGTTGTCGACGTCAATGACGCGGCAGCCAATGTCGGCAAAGAGCTTCTTGCTGGCGTCCGAGACCGAGTCGCTCGCGAGCACGACGAGATCGTGCGGCGTGCCCGTGAGCTTGATGCTCTGCATGAGCACCTGCACGCCCAGCACATACTCGGGGTCGCGGCTCGTGCCTTCGTAGTGGACCGTCACGTACGCAAAGCGGCTCTGCGCCGGCTTGTTGGCTGTGAACGCGACGGCCCGCGGCGCCGTCGTGGACGAGGCAGGCGGCGCGGAGGATTTGCGGGCGCCGTGTGTGGGCTCCACGGCGTCTCGCGCGGCCGCGGCTTCGGGTGCCGATAGAACGCTTAGTAGAGAGACAGCCAGCACGACCAGAGACAGCAAGAGACGCGTGGCGGCGCCGCCCCGCGCCC
>JAADVZ010000360.1:0-28801 GCA_023335925.1 Pythium phragmitis
AGCTTACGTCAACTCTCAGAAAGTTCAATAATTCTTAGAGACACTATGCGTTCCACTTACTTTAGTTCTTCTCCTGAGATCTGTGGGTTGGCCGGCAACGCGAGCACCTCTGCAATAATGGATCGGTCATCCTCATCACCACCGCAGTAGTGTTTAGTAGCGCTAAACCCTAGCTCTATGTTCCTGGTTGTACTACTCGACCTCCCGCCAGTATCTCACACCACTCCCAGCAGCCCACATAGTTCCTTGTAGAGCGTGTTGTTGACAGCCATCGCGACATAGTCAACGGCAGAGAACCCCCGGCGATCGGGAATGCGGGCGTCGGCACCAAAACGCAATAGTAACTGGACGAACGCAAGCGTATCGTCGATGCCGTCCTCACGTACGCTGAGCAGGCTACGCACGGTGCGCATGAGCGACGTACCGCTGTGAGCAAACCGTCCTTGTGTGTCTTGAGCGTCCACATCAACCAAGCCATCAGCAAGCAGCACCTCCACGATCTCCAGTCTGCTCGATGATCCGGCACTCGCCGTTCCACGTAGATCTACGACAACGTCGTCACGTACGTCAATGCCCAAGTGAAGCAGTTCGTGGAGCGTCTCGACATCCACTAGCATGCGATGAAGCACGCGATGTAAGCCGACAAAGCATGCCCCTTCGTGAGCGAGATGCCGCAGCAGTGATACCGACGCGAGCTCGCGTGCTCCGTAGATGGGAAGCGTATCGTCTGCGTGGATGTCAGCTCCATGGGCTACGAGTACAGAGATGGCGGTCTCAGCGCCGAATCCACCAATACGCCCCATAGCGTCTTCCAAGACGACCCGTCTCTCGACGTCATTAAAGACCTCACAGAATGTTGGGGACGTGAGCAGCAACTCAATGACGTCGGCGTCGTTGACCTTGACGGCGGCGAGCAGCAGTCCATAGAACAGAAATGCCAGTGTGTGAGGTATCTCTGGAACGACCGCCGCTCCACACTGGACTCCGCCGTACATCCATGCGACCAAATCAATCTGGAGACGCGTCTTGGTGTTGAAAAAGACGTACGCGTTGGCATTGTCTCTGCAATAGAACCATGCGCACGGCTCCTCTTGCAACTGCTGCTGGAGACGGAATCGTGCGCCAGACGGCACGAACGCCGCGTGGCCCGCCGCTGCGATACTCGCTTCGACTTTGTCAACATGCTGCGCCATATGCTTCTTCACGAGGAATGCGGCCGCGGCTGCCGCGTCGCCGCGCCGGACGGCTCCCTCAAAGCTCTCCGTTTCGATCATTTCTGTCAAGTGTCTGATCCTTTCGTCTCAGATCAAAAGAGTCTGATACACCGAGATATTCTAGCCAATCAAATGTGTTGATAGCTGACGCATGGGTTGAACCCATTGGGTTCACAGGTGTCATTCTTGTGAACTGAGAGTGACATCGATGTGTTTCACCCAATCACAAATCAGGAATTCTCTATACTGTACTGCAGTGGTTGGGCTGCTACACAGAATGCGATCATACTTATCCAGATAAGAATCATTTATGAGGAGCGGGAATTCAATTTGCGTGTATGGAAGAGAGGCATGGACAGAAACGACCGCATCGGAAATATCTGAGACTTGAAGTGAGACCGAGATCTTTCAGCCAATCAGAAGCCTGGATTTCTGGTCAGAGGCGGGCGTACGCGATCTCGATGCGCCGCGGCGATGTCACGCGCGTGGGTCAGTTCTGCGCACAACCGCAGATGCTGGATGCTCGACACCGTGTGGAGTCGTGGCTTGCTTCTCAACCGCGCGAGAATCGTGTGCGCGCGTGTCTCGACAAGGCCGCTTCCGATGCACTAGCCCAGCAGCTCTCTCGCGCTGACTGCGGTGACGTGTGGTTTCTCACCAGCGACGGGTACATCGTTCTAGGCCCGTTCGTCACCCCGGACGGTGCAACGGACATGGCGACCTGGCTCTTGCGTGGCGGTGGCAATCTGCTGCTCAACGAGACACCGCTGACGACGAGGTGGATGCTCTCTGTGCTCGCGCTCACCGTTGCCAAGGGTGGGCACGTCGATGCACTCGAGCTGCTGTTGTCCTCGTCGATCTTTCGCGAAGGGCTTACAGATGAAGAGTACCAGTCGCTTCTCGATTGCATTGCTCGCGCGTGGGCTGCGAGCAAAGTAGCTTTGGAAGGCGCTAACATGGCCAACATACTTCTCTCCCATGGATGTACCATCGAGAGCTTGCACGGCGCCGGCGACTTGGGCAGCGACGACGTCAACCGCGTTCGTGGAGCATGGCGCGTATCTCTATGAAGTAAGTGATATGAAATCGAGTACCAGGCCGGGAAGCTTGCACCCGGCGTATCTCCGTGCCTTGGTTGAGGCCGGCGCCGACCCGCGCATGTTCGCGTGGCATCACATCCTCGCGTCTCGCGACGCGGACGCGGCTCGCAAGCTTTGTGTCGGATTGGTATCTGGACGTGGACGCGCGCCTGCCTGCCGAGCGCGACTGTACACCGCTCATGTTTGCAGTGGCCAGCGACGACGTCTCGATCGTGACAGTTGTTATCGACAGTGGAGCCGATCTCAAGTTGACTGATACAGTTTGATGGACTGCATTAGCCATCGCGGCAATAATGGGCATTGAGCCCGTCATGGAACTGCTACTGTCTCGAGGTGCCGATCCAAATCACGTCGACAACGACGGCAGAAGCATACTGAACCAAAAGACGGAGCGGCCCGTGCGAGGTCCGAGAATGGTCGAGTTGCTACGTCAGTATGGGACACAGTCGGTTGACAGGAGCACTGAAGCCCGCTCACTCACTGAGTGGAGCTTTGTGGTTAACATCGCCAATTATTGGGACCGGCAACCACTGTCAAGCCAAAAAATTGTATGCGATCCTGAAAGGTCACAGTATGAACGGAGATACAAAAGGTCACGGTCTCACTTTCCAAAAAACTTGCGAGACCACAGCTCAGACCAAACGCGATGGATCCAATGGCGCTGCTGGACATGGAGCGCCGCACGGGCATCTCCAACAAGGAGATCGAGGACTTTGCGAACCGCATGGACCTCGTACGGTTCTTCACTCTTGATCCACTCCACATGGTCCATGCTCTGACAATCATTCTATTTGATTCGATGTATCTAGGTCTCCGAGGCCATGGAGCAGATCAAGAACGGCACGTTTGATCCGGAAACATGCACGATCCCGGGCTACAAATCGCCGGCGCAGGAAGCGCGAGAGGCCGACGAACGCGCTCGGAAAGAGGCAGAGCGTCGCCGCAAGGCTCACGAAAAGCAGCAACAAGAAAAGGCCGACGAACGCGAGCAGTGGTGGAAACGGGCCAAGTTACGGTTCTCGATCGAGCGTGGCGAGGGCGATGGAGAGGAAGCGGACCGAGAGAATGCAATTCATGGAACGCACGACACGACAAGCGAGGCGACGCAGTGGGCCAACCGTGTCCTGGCCGCGTACAAAGCCCGCGACGCGAACGACTATTCCGTATGGAACAACTGGGTGCCGGAAGACCCGGCGACGCTGGAGGAGAAGGCAGCGCGCGAAGCTGCGCTTGAGAAAGTCCGCAACGCCGAGTTTGAGAAGAACAATCCCGACTTTTGCCAGCAGTTTCGAGACGACCTCGTGAAGCGGCAGCAGTCACAGCGGGGCCGGGAACACGAAGCAGAGAGTGAGTGTGTTGTTTCGGCGGAGGATGTGTAGTTGTGAGCCTCACGCTTTCTCTCTCAACAGAGTTCAAGACGATTGGGAATCGCCATTACAAGCGGCGCGAGTACGAACAGGCCATCGCGCAGTACCGGAAGGCCCTGGAGTTGGCGCCGTTCAATGTGGCCGTGCTGACCAACATGGCGCAGAGCTTTTTGAGGCTCGACGCGCTGGACGACTCGGTCGAGTTTAGTACACGGGCATTGTATGTGGATCCAACCCATGTCAAGGCACTCTCGCGGCGTGCGGCGGTGTGGCACCGCCAGAAGCGATGGGAGCAAGCGGCTCGCGATATGGAAAAGGCTTTGCAATTGGACCCAGAGAATGAAGACGTCGCCGAGCAGCACTCGATCGTGGTCGGCGACTACGAAGACTCCATCACTCAACGCCAGCTCCACGCCAAGCTGAGCAACACGACGATGGACGACACTGAAGCTGCCGTCGAACTGCGCTTCCTTTCGGAACTGCTGAACAAGATGGACGTGGAGGAGAAGCACAAGGACACCAGTTCACCTGCTGATGGTAGTGGTGTGGATGACGCGTGGATGGGGTACGAGCTGCTCGTGCCGTGTCTTGAACGCAATCCTGACGCGCGCGATCTCATGCGAACGTCTGGAGCACTGCGCACGCTCACGCAGCGTCTCTTGCGTGTCCTCACGCCGTCGGCACTGGTACCACTGGTTGAGAAGTGGGTGAAGCGAGAGAAACTGCACGACATCACGCCGGTCGCGGTGCGTGGCGAAGAGGAAGAGCAGACGCTAACTGCCATGGTCGGAGCGGTGGCCGCGTGCGTGACAGACTCCCCTCGCAACCAAATCGTCCTGTACCAAGACGCTGCCTTCCGCACCGCGATCACAGCGCTCTTGTGTAGCTCCAGTGGCTTCAGGCTCAGTGCATTGCCCGCTCGTCTGCAAGAGAAACTCCTTCGACTCGTCGAAGAAGCCGTCGAGTCCAAGTCGTGGAAAAAGCACGTCATCTCCTTGCCAGCAGCCGTTCGAGGCGTGTTAGAATACGTCGCTTCTCCGATCAATTCAGATTTGTCCGCCGCGGGGGATCAAGCGCTGACCAACGCGACAGTCTCAGCCTCGAGCATTCTCTTGACGATCGCGGGCGACGACCCGCACGGCATGAAGGCTCTGGCTTCCGAGCCATCCTGTCTCGAGTCCATCGCCGGCGGTCTCCAAACCCACCGACGCTCCACAGCCACGCTGAGCAATCTGCTGGGTGTGCTCACCAACATCTCGACCAGCGTCTCTATTCGTTGTGCGCTGGATGCCTCCAGCGCAGCTCTACGGTCACGACTCGTGCGGTCGATGCTAGTGCTTGTCTCCCATTTCACCGCGCCCACGCTCGCACCTCCGAAGCGTCGCCTCTACCAAGTGTGTGCGGAACGTGCGCTGGCGGCACTGCTCAACTTTTCGTTCCAGCCCGACTCACTGACTCGAAGAGAGCTGGTCCAGCAAGGCGCGGTCACGGCTTCCCACGCGGTGCTAGCGCACGTGACGGCTAGCAATGTTGATGAACTCATGCTGGTCGTCTCGCGAGTGATCAGCCTTCTCTGCCGCCTCCATTCGCTTCCCGATGACGCGGTTTCAAAGACGCTTCACAGCGAGCTGACCAGTCCACGCTTGCTCGACAAGCTGCACCAGATCTGTCAGCTCAGTCTCCCGTCGTTTGCCGCAAGCACGACGTCCGAGGCCTCGCCGGATCTGTGGCAGACCCACGCGCAGATCTGGTGCCACGTCGGCTGGTGTGTTTCGCTTCACGGGTATGAAGAGTCCACTCGCGCGTACCTCCAGTCGAAGCAGGCGCTTCCAGCAATGGTCGAGACACTGTCCCTCGTCAATGGCCAGCGGCTCTACCGTCGCACAGCCAACGAGACGCCCACAGGTCCCGAACGGATCACGGGCAACGTCGTCAAAGTCCTCATCGCAATGCTGCGATCCGAAGGCGAAGAAGCGTTCTGGACACGCAAGCAAACGCTCGGGGTTCTAGTGGACGCGCTTCAGCATTTACCCGACGGTCTCGCCCGCAAAAACGTCGCCATCTTGCTGGCCAAGCTCTGCCAGCGCTTTGGCGACGCCGTCAAAGATACAGTACGCGAACTCCGCGGCATCGAGATGATGCTCAGTGTCAGCAAGTCGCTGACCACGCCAGCGTCCTCGCTGAGCAAGACCAGGGCTGTCGCGTTCTAGCAAGAGCAAAAGAAAGTACACCAAGATGTGGCGCAGGCACGTCTTCCATTCCTTCTACGGTGATAAAAAGCATGCAAGAGAAAAGCAACCTGTATAAGAAATATGCATTTGCCGTACCACGCCAAGCCATGCCAGCACGGGTACAACTCGGCCGTGCCGCCGCCATTCTCACTTCTTGGCGTTGACCTCGATGGTGTGGTCGTAATCGATCGTGGGCACGACCGATTGGATAAACTTGAGAAAGAGAAACAGGTACTGGTCGCACCGGATCTGGCTCGTTGCCGAGGTCGTCTCGTCCTGACCACGCAAGTTGGCGAGGATCCGCTTCATGACGGCGCCGTGTTGGCACGGGTGGATGCTCGCGTGGAGCAAGCCCGTCTTGTGCGGGTGCGACTCCATCGTGACCGTGCGGTTCGCATAGTCCTGCATAATGTCTTCAAACATGGCCGCTTGCGAGAGCGGTACGTTCTTCTCGTCGTACCCAAAGAGCCACACGCGCGGCGTCTGGTAGTACTTGTCATACGTGATTGACAGATCGTACGTGCGCGTGTAGAGGATCGCATCGTCGTCGCCATCGTCCGGTTCGCTGGCCACCAGATACCCCGTCGTGTTCGCCGCGTCGTCTTCCACGAGATTGTCTTCCTCATAGAGACTGAGATCGGGTGCCGTGCCGTCGTCTCCGGCATAGTTGTCCACGATCGCATCGAGAATGCCTCCGCTGGTCGTGGGCGGCGCCGCGTCCAGCGAAATGTGGTCCAGAGAAATGTCGTCAATGGCGTCTCCATCCACGCCTCGCGCAGCGCCACTGCCCGCGCCGTCCTGCAGTGCGTACGACTGCGCGGCGACCCACTCGTCTTCGCCGTCGACGGGCTGCTCGCTCTGGTAGTTTTGCTCGAGCGCCGTGACGCGGCGCCGACACGGCACATTGCGGGTCACGAGGAACTGCTTCTCCGCGGGCAAGTACGCGCGGCGCAGCGCCGGGTCGCCGCTCTCCCAGCGCCACGTCGGGCATTTGTACACGAGCAGATCCCCGGCTTGAACAAACTCTTCAGGGGTCAAAATGCCCTTTTCTTCAAACGCCGACTCGGTGAGCACGGGCGTGAGGTACTCGCGCACACCGTGGAAGAGGCTCTGCATCTTGATGGCGATGACGACGGAGAGAGAGAGAGAGAGTGAGTGAGCTGGTGGGTTTCTTTCTGTGGGCTCTTCTTCTATGAGAAAGAGAAAGAAGGGGAAGAATGGAGGCAGAGTGATGGTGTCACTCGAACAAGGGATACACTAAGAAGCTCCAAAACTATGTGGACCACAGAAGAAGCAAAAGATTTGTTTCAGGAACCCGTCATATATTTTTGACATATGTAGTTTTAGTTTGCTACTTAAGTAAATTCTGGGGCCATTTGAGAAGCTTGACATAAAAATTCACTCACTATTCGAAGTAGTGATGGTGGATTTTGATTTCTGCCAAAAGTGTTGGCGGGAAACGATGGGAACAGGCCGTGGACTTCCGTCCAACTCGCGCTGTCTCCGTCTCCGCCGCCGCTGTATAACTGCAGCACGGGGTTTCCTCGCATCCGTCTTGGGGAATTGGAGAACCCATGATGGTATCCCGACGCGCTCGATCCCAAGAGTGTCTCCTTTTCCGATGATGGCCAGAGGGGCACCTGTAGTGACTACGTTGACGGAGGGTGAATCCGCTTGTGAATGTGAGCACTCTCCACATCGTCAGTGGCTTTTAGTGACCAGACTCGTGGGCTGTCGTTACAAGCTCTCTCTCTAATGTTGCTGTTTGGAGGAAACGGTGGGCTGTGAAAGGTCGGTTGTTTCAAGTAGTCTGGAGAAGGCGTTTGCGGTGCTTGAGGAGGCGCCGACCGAAGGGGAATTTCGCGAAAGCGCACAGCCCTTTTCTCTCAGCAGCCGATCGCTTGAACGAGCGGAGAAAGCGTGAGAAGAAGCAAGAGGCTTGAACAAGCTCACAGCGCGCGAAGGAGAGCCGAGAAGAAGGGGGAAGGCAAAGAAGAGGGGCGTGAAGAAGAGTGTGGTCGCCATGGGGGACGAGGCGGCCAAGAAGGAGCCGAACCCGGCGCAGTACATCGAACGTCGTGTCGCCACGGCGTTCATGGGGCTACAAGGCGCCAAGTTCACGGCCAAGTACGCGACGGAGGCGAACGAAGCCTGCATCAAAGAGTTTCTCGAGAACGAAGACGTCATCACGCTCATTTTTGCCGGTGACAACATGATCGCGTCCATCAAGATGCCACCGTCGCTGCCGCGCGGCAAGACCATTTGTTTCACCAAGTACCACAAGACGGTCATCACGAGCAAGAACGTGTACACGGATATCATGATGAACGAGCTCACGAACTCGAGTATCGAGTACTTGGAGAGGCTCATCTCCGAGATTTACCTGCCGCTGTTTTCAAACCCGGCCAACCAGGAAGGGTGGGGCGAAGTCGCGTCAAAAGAGATCGTCGACAAGTTCCACTCGTACATGGCGTCGGTATCGATCATCAGTGGCGCGACCAAGGGCGAGACGTGTCTGCCGCTGCCGCCCGTGGACGGCAATGCTGCAAACTTGAGCAATAAGATCTCTCTGCTCGAAGGCTCGATCGTGACCTGGACCAAGCAGATCAAGAATGTGCTCAAGCAGGATCCAGAGGACTTGCTCAAGCAAGGTCTTCACCCGACGCCGGATGCCGAGATCGAGTTCTGGAAGCTCAAGGCCGCCAACCTGAACTCAATTTTTGAGCAGCTGCAGTCCAAGAAAGTGCGCAAGATTTTGACGGCGCTTGATCGATCCAAGTCGACGTACTGCACGACGTTCGCACGTTTGTGCAAAGAGGTGTTCACGGCGCGAATCGAAGCCAACGACAATATGAAGTATTTGCGCACGCTGGAAGAGTGGTTCATCCGCCTTAACAACGACGAGGACTTTCCAAGCCTCACGGAGTTATTCAAGCCCATGCTCCATATCATTTTGCTCATCTGGAAAAACTCCAAGCATTACAACACCCCGGCGCGCCTCGTCGTGCTCATGCGCGAGATCTGCAACTCGCTCATCAATCAAGCGAGAAAATACCTCAGTGGCGAGCTCATCTTCGCGCTTATTGACCAAGACGAGGCCGGTCAGGCGGTCGAGCAGCTCAAGACGACGCTCCAAGTGTGCAGTGCGTTCAAGTCGACGTACTTTGACTACAAGGCCACCGCAAACGCCGAGTGTCCGTCCAACCCGTGGCGGATCCAGGGGAACGCGTTGTTTGTGCGGCTGGATTCGTTCTTGGAGAGGTGCCACGACATTCTGGACCTCACGCAGACGATCGTGCAGTTTAGCAAGCTCTCCAAGATCGAAGTGGGAGGCACTAAGGGCAAGACGCTCACGCTCAGCGTGCAGCAGATCCACACAGATTTCACGGAGGCTGTGAACGCGTTCAAGCGGGTCTCGGGTGATATCATGGACGTCGGGGCGTCCAAATTTGACGACAATTTCTACGACTTTCGCTGCAAAATCAAAGAGCTCGAGCGACGCCTTGGTTCCGTGCTCACGCAAGGATTTGACGACTGCTCGACTATCTATGGTCGCTTCAAACTGCTCGATTCTTTCGAGGGGCTTTTGAACCGCCCTATTATTCAAGACGAGCTCGAAAAGAAGCATGTTGCACTCGTGCAGAGCTACGGACAAGACCTCAAACTCGTCCAGGAGCTGTTTCTCCACAGCCGCGACGCGCCGCCGATCAGCTGGAACTTGCCGCCGGTCGCCGGTGCGCTGACGTGGTGCCGTGGGCTCATGGAACGCATCGAGCATCCGATGAAGAAGCTAAAGGAGCTCAATCAGAACGTCATGGAACGCGAAGAAGCCAAGGAAGTGTACAAGGTCTACGGCACGATCATCGCGTCGCTGCAAGAATACGAGAACCAAAAGGTTGAAGAGTGGAGCCGCGACGTCGAAGGCTCGTCGCAGGCCAAGCTCAAGAACCCGATCCTTGTGCGCCACCCGCAGTCGCGCTGTCTGCGCGTCAACTTTGATCCAGCGCTGGAAAAGCTGCTTCGTGAGATCAAGTATTTGCGCCTGCTCACCATTGACGTACCGCCGTCCGCGCTCCAGATCTCGTCCAAGGAAGAGACCTACCGCAAATACCGTGGCGAGTTGTCGCGCATCGTCGAGCCTTACAACGCCATGATCGAAGGGCTCCATCCACTTGAAGAGCCACTCGTGCGTCGCCACATTACCAATATCGACGCGTGTGTGGGGCGGGGCATTGACGAGCTCAACTGGAAAAGCAACGGCATCGACACGTTCATTGAAGAATGCCGCAAGGCCGTTGAAGGTGCGAACGAGATTGTCACAAACCTCAAGGAGAACCTCAACACGATCCAGGAGACGCTCGGCGCATGGAACGCGCCATTGCTAGAACGCCAGGCTAAGCCTGTCGCCGTCAGCGAGCACGAGAAGCTCCATAAGAGCTACATCATCCAGCGCACGCTCAAAATCCGCGAAGGTGCGGCTGAAATCCATCGCCGCTTGAAGCAATCCAATCACGGCATTGTTGGCGTCAACTCGGCGCAGTGGAAGGCGTACGTCGACTATGTCAACAACATCGTCGTCACAGGCGTAGCGCGCGTGATCTGCTCATCGCTTGAGTTCCTGGCCAAGCAGTTGGACCCGAACGCCGCGATCAGCGCTGCGGCGATGGTAGCAGCGGCGGGCGCTGCCGAAGGAGGGATTGGTGGCAGCTCTAGCGGTGGCAAGCCGAAGAAAGACGCTGAGCGGCTGCCAATGCTCGAGATCAAGCTCGATTTGATCGCGAACCGCGTGCAGTTCAACCCAAGCATTGGCGAGAACAATGGCAAGGGCCTGCGCGACACGATTCAGATGTGGATCAATTCTTTTTTCAACATCGCGACGGCAGTCAAGCGCTTGGACTCGGATGGTGGCGGCACGTACTTGAAGGAGATGCACTCGGACATGATGATTTGCATGCACCTCGCAACCATCAGCGACTACCTGCAAGAGAACGAAGATATGCTCACGGCGTTCAAGAAGAAGTACGACCAGTTTGCGTACCTGTGGGATTCAGACATGGCCGCACATTTCCAGGATTTCCTAGTGGGCGGGGCCAAGTATACGAGCGCGAGTGGTGGCGACATGCTCGACTTGGAGAAGTTCAATCTCGAGATCACGAAGTACGAGCAAGTCGCAAGCGAGATCGAAGCGCTCACGACGCCCACGGATGTTGGATGGCTGCGCGTTAACTCGCAGCCTATCAAGACGGCGATGCTCACATGGGTCAGCAAGTGGATCTACCAGTACACGACGTATCTGCACGAGCACGTCGTCAACAAGTTGCGTGGACTTCATGGGTTCATGGACACGGTCGTCAAGGGACTCGATGAACAAGTTGTGGAGAAGAACAAAGAAGCTCTCATGCGTGTGATGACGCACATCCGTGACGTGCGCAAGCAAATGGACTCTACGAACGAGATCTTTGACCCGCTGCGAGATGCAGTGCATTTGCTCAAGTCACACGGCATTAACGTGGACGACACGAAGATCGCTGACCACGCGATCCAGGATTACTTGGAAGCTGCGCCGATGCAATGGGAGGGAATCGTCAACAAGACGTTCAAGAAGAAAGAAGAGATCATGCCGCTCCAGATGCAAGAAGTCGAGTCGATCAAAGAGGATCTCGAGTCGTTTTACTTGGAGATGCGCAAGTTCCGCAACGAGTTCCGAGCCACCGCGCCGTTCAGCTTTCAGGGCGCACCTGAGGAGGCGTACACGCAAATGAACCAGTTTGCCCGCGCGCTCCACGAGAAGATGAAGCAGGCCAAACAGTTCAATGAGCTTGAAGAGCTATTCGAACTGCAGGTCTCCAAGTACCAAGAGACCGCTGATACTCTTTATGAATTACAGCAGCTCAAGAAGTGTTGGGACCTCAAGGATCTCGTGTTGCAGACGTTTGATGATTGGAAGACGACACTGTGGGCCAAGATCCAAACCGATACCTTCGAGACGTACACGCGCGCGTTCATGAAGCAGCTGAAGATGGAAGCGACCGAGCACCAAATCATCAAGGGTTGGCAAGTCTACAAGGACACGGAACAGCTTGTCAAGAACATGACGGCTGTGCTGCCGCTGATCAATGACTTGCACTCGGAGGCCATGCAGGACCGCCACTGGAAGGCGTTGTCGACAATCTGCCATGTCAAGGCGATTGAACCGAAAGACCCCAAGTTTTGCTTTGCCGATTTGCTCAAGCTTCAGCTCCACACGCACGTCGATGACGTCGGCGAGATTGTTGAGACCGCGAATAAAGAGCAAAAGATCGAGAAGAAGCTTACGATGATTGAGGAATTGTGGAAGCGGCTCACACTCGAGTATGTGCCTCACAAAGACTCGGGCACGTTTGTTGTCAAGCCGTCGGAAGAAGTGGTCGAGTCGCTCGAAAGCAACCAGCTCGAACTGCAGACCATGGTGGGTATGGGCAAGTTTGTCGAGTTTTTCAAGGACCGCGTGCTCGCCTCTCAGAAGACGCTGGGCCACGTCGAGGAAGTGCTCAAAGAATGGGTCTCCGTGTCCAAGCAGTGGGCGTCGCTCGAAAGTATCTTCTTAAGCTCACCCGATATCCGCAACCAACTGCCGGACGACACGCGCACGTTCGAGTCGATCGACTCCAACTTCAAGGACCTCATGAAGAATGCCGTGTTGGAACCGAGCGTCGTCATGGCCTGTTCAGTTGATAACCGCCTCGAGTCTTTGAAGGAGATGACGACGATGCTGGAAAAGTGTCAAAAGTCACTGAACGAATACCTCGACAAGAAGAAGAAAATTTTCCCGCGGTTTTACTTTGTCTCAAATGTCGCGCTGCTCGAGATTCTCTCGAATGGCAACAACCCGAAGAAGATCATGCCGTTCCTGGGCGATTGTTACGACTCGCTGTGCAATCTCATCTTTGACGAAGGCTCGGCCAACACAGCCCACACAATGATCGCCAAGGACCGCGAGACCGTACGGATGCCCAAGCAGTTCGTCATGGCCGGCGCCGTCGAGTGCTGGCTCAACGATCTCACCGAGGCGATGCGGTACTGTATCCGTAAGGAGATGCACGACTCGATCGAGACCGCGGCCAACTGGGACGTCGAGAAGCCGCGTCACCAGTGGCTCTTTGATTACCCGGCGCAGGTCGTGCTCAACGCGACGCAAATCTACTGGACCGAAGAGACGGAACTCGCGCTCGAAGAGTACGAGAACGGTCAAGAAGACTCAGTCAAACGGTACTTGTCGGTCTGCAATGCGCGACTTGAACAGCTCATTAATCTCGTTCTGGGTGAGCTCTCGTCGGCCGATCGCTGCAAGATTATCGCGTTGATCACACTCGACGTGCACTCGCGCGACGTCGTCAAGAAGCTCGTGGACGAGAAAGTCGAAGGCCCACTAAGTTTTCTGTGGCAGCAGCAATTGCGGTTCATCTGGCGCCAAGAAAACTACGACGTCGACATCCGCATCACGGACTTCCGGTCCAAGTACTCGTACGAGTGGATCGGCAACACTGGTCGTTTGGTGATCACGCCGCTCACAGACCGTTGCTACATCACGCTCACGATGGCCCTCCGATTATTCCTGGGTGGTGCCCCCGCGGGTCCAGCCGGGACTGGCAAGACTGAGACCACGAAAGATCTTGCGCGTGCCATGGCATTGTGCTGCTACGTGTTTAACTGCTCGGACCAGATGAACTACCAGACCATGGCCGACATTTTCCGTGGGCTGTGTCAAACGGGCACGTGGGGCTGCTTTGACGAGTTCAACCGCATCAATATCGAAGTGCTCAGCGTCGTCGCGACTCAGGTCAAGTGTGTGCAGGACGCAATCGTCCACAATGCGATCCCGTCCAACCGCGAGCAAAAGTATCAGCATTTACCGGCGGGTACGCCGCCCGTGGTTGTCGGCGAGTTTGAATTTATGGGTGCGTCGGACCGCATCACGCTGATTCCGACGTGTGGGTTCTTTATCACAATGAACCCAGGGTACGCCGGCCGCACGGAACTCCCTGAGAATTTGAAAGTGCTTTTCCGGTCGTGCGCGATGATCCGGCCTGATTTGCGACCGATCTGTGAGAACATGCTGATGTCCGAAGGCTTTCAGACGGCACGCACACTCGCGATCAAGTTTGTGACACTCTACCAGCTCAGCTCTGAGCTACTGTCCAAGCAGTTCCACTACGACTGGGGCCTTCGCGCTGTCAAGTCGGTGCTTCGTGTTGCAGGTATTCTTAAGCGTGCTGAACCGGACGTTGAGGAGGATAAGATCCTTATGCGAGCGTTGCGCGACTTCAACACTCCCAAGATCCCGCAAAATGACACGCCCATTTTCTTGCGGCTCATTGCAGACCTGTTCATTGGTGTCGAAGTGCCGTCCAAGGTGAACGCTAGTTTGCGCGAAAAGTGTGTTGTCGTGTGCAAGGCCAGCAATTTGCAATCCGACGACTCGTTCATTCTCAAAGTGTGTCAGCTGCAAGAGCTCATTGACGTGCGCCACTCGGTCATGCTGCTCGGGCCCGCGGGCTGCGCCAAGACGACAACGTGGCAGGCGCTGAGTAAATGCTGGAATCTGGGCCACGAGAAAAAGATTTGCGTCTATGAGACGCTGAATCCCAAGGCCGTGACGAGCGACGAACTGTATGGGTACATGACGCTGTCGAAAGACTGGAAAGACGGCGTGCTGTCGATCATTATGCGTGGCATGTCCAAGAACTATGCCGAGCAAGGGTTTTACGAATCGCAGTCCTACAAATGGGTCGTGCTGGACGGCGATATCGATGCCGTCTGGATCGAGTCAATGAACACCGTCATGGATGACAACAAGGTCTTGACACTCGTGTCGAACGAGCGGATCCCTTTGAGCGACGCGATGCGCATGGTCTTTGAGATTAACTCGCTCAAGAATGCGACGCCCGCGACTGTCTCTCGGGCCGGTATTCTTTTCATTAACGAGACCGACATTGGCTGGCGGCCGTTCATGGAGTCGTGGGTCGCCAAGCGCGAGGAAGAAGTCGAGCGCACGTATTTGCCGAGCTTGTTTGACCGGTACATCGACACGACGTACGATCTGCTACGGAAAGGCTACAAGCAGGTCGCACCCGTACGGCTGATCAACCAAGTTTCGACGATCTGTTACTTGCTCGAAGGGCTGTTGGGTAGTGTGCCGCCCGAGAAGAAGTCGCAAGAAGTGGTCGAGTCGATCTTCGTGTTTTGCGCGACCTGGGCATTTGGTGGTCCACTCATTGTCGACAAGAGTGTCGACTACCGCAAGAACTTCCATGAGATGTGGATCACCGCGTTTCCCAACATCAAGTACCCCAAGGAAGGCCTTTGCTTTGACTATTTCTACAACTTGGAGACCAACGAATTCGAAAGCTGGAGCACGAAGGTGCCAAAGTACGTGCCCGGCACGATCGGCAACGGACCGGCAGATACACCGTTCAACGCGATCATTATCAGTACAATGGACTCGGTGCGGCTGCGGTTCTTGGTCGAGACTCTGGTCAAGCGCGCACGCCCGGCCATCCTCGTCGGTGGAAGTGGCACTGGCAAGACCACAATCCTCAAAAACTTTCTGCGCGAGCTCGACGATGACATGCTCTTTTCGATGATCAACATGAACTACTACACCGACTCGTTCAAGCTGCAGCAGCAGCTCGAGTCGGTCATCGACAAGCGCTCGGGCCGTATGTTTGGTCCGCCCGCGACGAAGAAGCTCATCTACTTTATCGACGACTTGAACTTGCCCTACATTGAGACGTACGGTACGCAGAACGCACTCGCGCTGATGCGGCAGCACATGGACTACCGTACGTTTTTCGATCGTGTGGATCTCGGCTTCCGCAAGGAGATTGTCGACGTGCAGTACCTCTCGGCCATGAACCCGACCGCCGGATCGTTCATTATTGATGAAAGGCTGCAGCGCCACTATGCACTATTCGCGTGTATGATGCCGGGCAAGGACGACCTCAAGACCATCTACAATCAAATCCTCCGGGGCCACTACCAGAACGCGGGCTTTGCGTCCAGCGTCTCGCAGTCGTGCGACGCGCTCGTGAATGCGTCGATCGCGCTCCATGAAGAAATGGTTACTCGGTTCTTGCCGAGCGCGACCAAGTTTGTGTACAACTGGAACATGCGTGAGCTCTCGAATATTTTCCAGGGTCTCACGCGGTCCAAGGGCGAGTTCTTCCCGAGCGTGTTCACGATCGCGAAGCTCTGGGCCCATGAAGCTACGCGTGTGTTCTGCGACCGCTTGATCAATGACGACGATATTGCCAAGTTTAACGAACGCATTCGCGACGTCGCGAAGAAGCACCTGCCGGATGTCGATCATGTCGCACTATTCAACGATCAGCCGCCAAATGCGGGCGACGACACGGGCACCAACGTGAACATTTTCACGACCTTTGCGACGACGCTTGCGGGGGCCGACGCTCCGTACGTGGCGGTCGCGTCCATGAAGGTGCTCAACAAAGTGCTGGTGGAGCAGCTTGACGACTACAACTCGAAGTACTCGATGATGAACTTGGAGCTGTTTGACAATGCCATGGAACACGTCACTCGCATTTGCCGCATCATTGGTAACCCGGGTGGCAACGCCATGCTCATCGGCGTCGGCGGCAGCGGCAAGCAGTCGCTGTCGCGGTTGGCTTCCCATATTTGCGGCTTCGAAGTGCGGCAGCTGTCGGTCACGTCGAGTTTCCGAATTGAGGATTTGAAAGAGAATCTCCAGGAGATGTTCAAGGTTGCCGGCATCCAGGGACTGCCTCTCGTGTTCATGATCACGGACTCACAGATTGTCAACGAGCGGTTTCTCGTGTACATCAACGACATGCTCAGCTCTGGGTGGATCCCCGACTTGTTCCCCAAGGAAGACGTCGATGGACTACTCGGTGCGTTGCGGAATGAAGCCAAGGCCAACGGTGTACCGGACAACACGGACGCACTCATGGACTTCTTGCTGCTGCGGATCCGTATCAATTTTCGTATCATCATGTGCTTTTCGCCAGTCGGTGCGATCTTCCGTATCCGCGCAAGGCGGTTCCCGGGGCTTGTCAACTGTACGGTCATTGACTGGTTTCACCCGTGGCCGCGTGACGCGCTCGTGCGCGTTGCCGGCAGTTTCCTCCAGAAGATGGACGACGTTGGTGACGCTGTGTTGCTCAAGAGCCTCGCCAACCACATGGCCGACGTCCATATCTCGGTGACGGAGATGTCCAAGAGATACTTCGAGACCCAGCGCCGTTACAACTATGTCACGCCCAAGAGTTTCTTGGAGTTGATCAGCTTTTACGAGATCTTGCTTCGCCAGAAGAAGGAAGAGATCCAAAAGCAAATCACGCGCCTGGACGACGGTCTCTCGACGTTGCGCAAGACCTCGGCTGACGTCGCCGAGCTGCAGGTTGATCTCAAGCACACGATGATCATCGTGGCCGAGAAGCAGGCCTCGACCGACGCGCTGCTCGAACAAATGGGTCGCGAAAAGGCCGGCGCCGAAGTGCAGCAAGAGAACGCCAACAAGGAGAAAGCCAAGGCCGAGGCCGCATCGGCGGCAGCCGCCGAGCTCGCAGCCGAGGCCGAGAAAGAACTGGGCGCCGCGAAACCCGCCATGGACGCTGCGGCCGCCGCTGTCGACTGCTTGTCGAAACCAGCGATTACGGAACTCAAGAGTTTGCCCAAGCCTCCGGCGGGTGTCGACAAAGTAACCACCGCGCTGCTCATTTTGGTCGAGAAAGAGTACAAGAACCACAAGTGGGACCGCGCGAAAAAGATGATGAACAATGCCGGTGCATTTTTGGATTCGCTCAAGGTGTTCCGCGGTGAAGATATCCCCGAGGCCGATATTGCGAGACTTGAACCGATGATCGCCGATCCAGAGTTTACGGCTGACAAAATGGCGTCCAAGTCGTCGGCGGCTGCAAGCCTGTGCTCGTGGGTCGTCAATATCTATACGTTCAATCGCATTTACGTGCGTGTCAAGCCGCTTATGGACTCGCTCGAGGCCTCCAAGAAGAAAAAAGAAGACGCCGAAGAGCAGCTCGCGCGCGCCATGGGCCAAGTCGCCGAAGTGCAAAGACGCCTTGAGCAGCTCGAAGACACGCTGCGTCAGGCGACTGAAGAGAAGCTCAAGGTTGAGCAGATGAAAGAGAGCTGTGAGAACCGTTTGCTGCTCGCCGGTAAGCTCGTGAATGGCCTCGCGAGTGAGAATGAGCGGTGGGGCATTGAGATTGAGCAGCTCAAGAACTCGGGCGTCATGGTCACGGGCAATTCGCTGCTGGCGGCGGCGTTTGTGAGTTACATTGGCGCGTTTGACCAGGTCGTGCGGCGCGAGCTGTGGCAACAGACGTGGTTCCCGGACTTGGTCGCAAAAAGTATTCCGATCACTGACGGCATTGATCCGCTCTCGATGCTCACGACCGAGGGCAAGAACGCCAAGATGATGAGTGAGGGCTTACCGGCCGATCGCATTTCCATTGAGAACGGCGCCATCATCACGAGCTGCAAGCGCTGGCCGCTGGTCATTGATCCGCAGCTCCAGGGGATCAAGTGGCTCCGTGAAAAGGAGAAAGACCGTGGACTCGTTGTCATGCAACTGAGCCAGAACCAGTGGCTCCGCAAGATGGAAAGCGCGATCGTCAATGGCCATGTTGTCATTATTGAGAACATTGGCGAAGAGATCGACGCGACGCTCGACCCTGTATTGGGCCGTGCCGTGTACCGCAAAGGCTCCAACTTGTACCTCAAATTGGCCGGAGAAGAGGTCCAGTACGATCCGAATTTCTTCATGTACTTACAGACCAAGCTCAGCAACCCGCACTACAAGCCCGAGATCGCGGCGCAGTGCACGCTCATCAATTTCATCGCGACGGAAAGTGGCCTGGAAGACCAGCTGCTCGAAAAGGTCGTGAAGAAAGAGCAACCGGAACTCGAGCGACGGAAGCAGGAGCTGGTGGTGGCGTTTCAGAATTTCAAGATCGACTTGGTCGAGTTGGAAGACCAACTGCTCGAGCGGCTCGCGAACGCACCGGACGACATCCTGAGCGACGTGCCGCTCATCGAGAGTCTCGAGGAGACCAAGCAGAAGGCCACGGAGATCCAGATTTCCGTCAAGAAGAACCAAGAGACAGAGATTGTGATCAACAACACGCGTGAACTGTACCGCCCCGTCGCGGCCGAAGGTGCAATGCTCTACTTCTTGCTTACCACCCTCAGCGCGATTGATCACATGTACCGGTACTCGCTCGATTCGTTCGTGACGTTCTTTTACGCGTCGATCGACCGCGCGCCGGCGGCCGAGAAGCAAAGCGACCGCGTGCTGAGCCTGCGCGAGTCGCTCCGGATCACGATCTTCACGTGGGTCTCGCGCGGGCTCTTCGAGTCGCACAAGCTCATCTTCTTGTCGCAGCTCACGTTCAATCTCATGCGGCGTGGCATCCTCGGCGACGAATACCGCGTTCAAGAAAACTACATGCAGTTTCTGCTGCGTGGGCCCAAGAAAACCGCCGGTGCCGAGACCGAAGCGAACCCAATCGAGTGGCTGCCCGGCGCCCAGTGGAACTCGATCAACGCGTTGGCGGCGCTCGAAGAGTTTCAGAAGATGCCGCAAGATCTCAAGGAGGCGTCATCGCGGTTCCGCGATTGGTACAACCACGTCACGCCCGAGTCGGAAAAGCTGCCACTCGACTGGGCCGGCCTAGACCGCACGCCGTTCTTGAAGCTGCTGGTCGTGCGCTGTCTGCGTCCGGATCGCATGACGGTCGCCGTGAATGAGTTTGTGCGCCACGTGCTTCCAAACGGCAGCAATTATTGTGACTGTGACTCGACGCTCAACTCGCTCCAAGTGATGGAGCAGTCGTACTTGGACTCGACGCCGACGACGCCGCTCTATTTCATCCTGTCGCCAGGTGCTGATGTCGTCGGCGGCGTCGACAAGCTTAGTGTCAAGTACGGTTTTGAGCGCGGCGTGAGCTACCACAATGTGAGCATGGGTCAGGGACAGGACGTGCTTGCGATGGACCGACTCGAAGTCGCGCACCGGAATGGGCATTGGGTCATTCTCAACAACATTCATCTCATGCCGCGATGGCTGCTCGCCCTCGAGAAGAAGCTGGACGAGTTCGCATTGGAAGGCTCGCACAAGAACTTTCGGCTCTTCCTCACGTCGGACCCATCAAACGCCATTCCGATCGGCGTGCTCAACCGCTGCATCAAGCTCACGAACGAGCCGCCGTCGGGGCTCAAGGCCAACTTGAAGCGCGCGTTCGTGAGCTTCCCGAAAGAGTACATCGAGGAGGCCGAGGGCAAAGTCAAGTCGATTCTCTTTGGGCTTTGCCACTTCCACGCCGTGCTCATGGAACGCAAAATGTACGGACCGCTCGGGTACAACATGATGTACCCGTTTTCGCTGGGCGATTTGCGCGACTCGGCGATTTGTCTTCAAAACTATCTGGAAAATTCGGCCGGCGGCAAGATCCCATGGGCAGATCTGCGGTACATTTTCGGCGAGATCATGTACGGCGGCCACATTGTGAACGACTTTGATCGCCTGCTCGCGAATACGTACTTGGAGTTTTACATGCGTGACGAGCTGCTGGACGAAATGGAGATGTTCCCGTTCGTGGGTGATGACAAGGGGCCGTCGTTCATGACGATCCCGCCGTCATCGTACGACAAGTACCTTGAGCACATCGACACGGAGCTCAAGACGGACTCACCACTGGCGTTTGGGCTCCACCCGAACGCCGAGATTGATTTCCGGACGACGCAGAGCGAGAGTCTGTTTCGCACACTGATGGAGTTGCAACCGCGCGACGCGAGTGCCGGGGACGCTGGCATGAGTCCCATGGACATCGCCAAGGCCGCGCTCGAGATGGTCATGAGCCGCGTCGGCGAGAAGAAGTTTGAGTGCGACGACATTGCACGCAGCCTCGAAGAGGTCGGGCCGTACCAAAACGTGTTTCTGCAAGAGTGCGAGGCCATCAACGGACTGCTGGTCGAGATGGTGCGGTCGCTGAACGAGCTGCAGCTCGGCTTTGCGGGTGAGCTGACCATGTCGGACGCCATGGAGGCTGTGCAAGAGTCGCTGTTTCTCGACCGCGTGCCCAAGTCGTGGGAAAAGCTCGCGTTCCCGTCGCTGCGACCGCTGGGCGCGTGGCTCACGAACCTTGAAGCGCGGCTCCAGCAGCTCGAAGAGTGGACGCAAAACCCCGTAGATATCCCCAAGGTCACGTGGCTCAGCGGCATGGTCAATCCGCAGTCGTTCTTGACGGCGATCATGCAGGTCACGGCCCAGAAAAACCAGTGGGAACTGGACAAGCTCGTGGTCCAGACCGACGTGCTCAAGCGGCGCCACGGCGAGATCGACGCACCGTCGCGTGACGGCGCCTACGTGCATGGGCTCTACCTCATGGGCGCGCGCTGGGACGCGACCAACAACACGGTCGACAAGTCGCAGCCCAAGGAAATGTTCTGCGCCATGCCCGTGATCAACTGCAAGGCCGTGGCCGCCGACAAGCTCGACACGAAAGGGTCCTATTTGTGTCCGTGTTACAAGACCGAGTCGAGAGGCCCGACGTACGTCTTTTCAGCGCAGCTCAAGACCAAGTCGCCGCCGGCGCGCTGGATCCTCGCGGGCGTCGCGCTCATCATGGACGTCGTGACCTAAGGTGTATATGTCTTTCTATCTACGTCGTGGCCCGGAACGCGCAGAACTGCTGCCAGAGCGAGAGGCTGCCCTGCGCCGCGGGAGTGAGCTGGTATCTACGTATACGAAACATGCATTTCTTCCCATGAGCACAAATGTACTCAAAGACGTAGAGAGCAAAAGACAGACGCACTTGGCGAGTGTAGATTGGTCGACCCAGCAGAGCCGCGTCGACTCAAACTTGTCCTGCGGGCCAAGACGATAGAGTGCGTCCACTTCGTCGGACGAGAGCGGGGTCGCCATGTGGAACACTACAAAGAACACACCACGCGTGAGCCACGCCGACGGGGCCGCTCCCCCGTACTGCACCTAACGCACCGAAGCTCGGTGTCTCCGCCTCAGACTGGAACACGACCCCCAGCAGCAGCGGATCGGACAGCTGCGCCGGCGACAAGTTGATCTCCTCGTGGACTTCGTCCACGATCGAACCAAAGAGCCGTTCGACTGCAAGCGCTTCCACGGCGGTGGCGCGCTCGCTCCCATCTTCCATCGTCTCGAGATCCTCTATCGTGAAAGGTAAATCCTAAAACAAACTCCAAGTCAGAATCGAAAAAGTACAACCCCCCAAAGCTCCCCATACCGAAGGTTCGGGGTGGCCGCCGGGCGTGTCAAAGAGCTGCTGGTAGACACCGACGCTGCGGCTCCGCTCGATGAGCGCGACGCGCTGATCGCGCGTCTCCACGACACCAGAGACGCCGACCTTGCGCGAGAGAAACGCCGTCGCGTCGCCGGCATGCAGCCGCTCTCCGTCGCTCCTCAGCTGCGTCACGAGCGTCGAGCAGCACGTGCCCAAGTACGCCTTGTAGTCGGTCAGCCCGCACTGCAGGGTGAGCCTCTTGCTGTCTGCATCGAGCCGCCAGTCGTGGAGACGGAACTTGGTGCCGTTAAAGAGCCGCGGCGCGCGCTGCTTGTGCGCGGCCCAGAGCTGCTCGATCGAGGCCTCGACGAGCGGGTCCGGATGCGGCGTCGCGCGGTTGAAGCGCCGCGACAAGCGGATCTGGACAGAGGATTTGGAGAGCGGACCAAGGCCAAGAGACGGTGCAGACGCCGTCGCCGCTGCCGTGGCGGTCGTGGGCGCCACGAAGCTCGCGATGGAGAACGCCATGAGCCGCGCGAGCCCGAGCGGCCGAATCATTCCATTCAGTAAGAACCGGGTACTGACACCCGCGGTTGAGTGACACTCCAGCTCCCAAAATACGACATCATATTTTCTGTGATGCCCATCACATGTACTATTTTGTGCCCACTTGGCACAAAATAGTACTGTATGAGTCACAGGTTCTGGGAACGGAAACTCAGCGCAGACTTACTTGCTTCTGGTGCTTCTCGGCATAGGATCGCGTAAAAACCGTGGACATCGCACGGCATGATTCGCGTGGCCCCATTCACGTGACATAAAGTGAGAAGATACGCAATGTGGTCCACAATACTGTACAGACATGTTCAGATCCGACCGAACGGACCGAATCCCCGATTCAGGATTGTTGAAGCCAAGTTTTGCCGCGCGGAGTCCTGAAGTTTCATCATGAAAGTTAGGGGTTTGTGCTGATGCAGAGAGCTCTACATACAGTACAGTACTGTACAGTATGTACACTATGATGCCCATGGTACGGCTTCTACGTACAGTGTGGACTACACTGTACATGTCGTTTGCGTGCTGGTGAAACTTTGAGAATAGATCGCATCCCCCTGTTGGCGGCTGCTTGGAATCCAAAGCGATGAACAACCTGAGGCACAGGCAGCGAGAACACAGTGGGCTTGTCGACGTCGACTTGAGGAGCTAAGTCGTTGTGAGTCACTTGTGGCTGTGGCCAAGGTACTAGTACTGTACTGTACAGCGAGTTCCCTAGCGGCTGCGCATCCGGCCTGTACAGTTACCGTACTACGGTATGTGTGATGCACGCCTCTGAGGGCCAGCCACGGTAATGGACAAATACGTAAGAAAACGGGAGGTTTGCTTTCACTGCCTATTAGGCAGTGCCTAAGTGTCAAGCGCCAGGCACATTGAACTTGCGATTCTGCAAGGTGGACAGTCCAAATCAGCGGCGCAATGTCCATTCTAATTCAGTGTACAGATGGGGAACACTACTAAAATAGTAAACAGCAGCGCGCTGCTGTTTACTGTTTGACGTTGCTTTTGTATTCTCACAGTTTGTTTGTGTTTTTTCTTTTTCGTAAAATTGTGATCTACAATATAGTCCCAATCCCCCAGCAAACTGGAACAACCCAGTTCACACTATTGCCAAAATTGTGAGTTTATCGGTTGCCGGTGCTGCATCCATAATAGTACTGCACTTATTTTGGGAGCAAATCATTCTTGCATCATCTTCGATTAACCCATCCCTGTTGTCGATTCCCCAACTAAATAAGTCGTGGTTGAAGTTGGGGCGGGTTGAACACTCAAATTAATGGACCGTAGCACATTGTACAGTGTTGGGCTGACCACTGAGCTCCAGTTTTGGCGTGGAGAAACCAACGTAGAAATGCCACGAACTGCCACCAATATGACTGGCGTGGTCTCTCTCATTTTGGTCCAAGCCACAGTTCCATCCAAAAGAGCTTTCCATATTATTATTATTTTTTGGACGTGCGGCACCCACCGTTTAGCTTGAAGTTCACTGTTCAGGCCATGGACACGTAGTACTCAGTATGTATCCGTCCAGCCATAAAACGCACGCTAGGATCAACCACCTGAGAGGAGACCTTCTGAATGGCCAGAGAGGCATCAACAAAAGCGCCGGCATCTCCCCTGTTGATTGCACCACCTGAAGCCGTCTGATTGATTCAACGTTGACTGATCCAGCGGATGGATCCGCTTCAATTTTTCCTTCCCGGACTGACACAGTGGTTTCCCGGCCGAGAGACCTCATCCGTTCTTGGGTCTCCTAATCTTCCCAGCCTCACTTTCCAATTTGACCAGCTCCCCTCCCTCGCTCCTTCACTTCCAGTCAACCGGACGGAGACGCCATGTCGACCCAAGTCAAGGAACCGCTCACACCCGACGTGTACGACAAGTACGCGTCGCCCAAGGTAGACGACCTCGAGGCCGAGCAGCCCCCGATCAAGAGTGCGTCCGTCTTGTGGCTGCTCCTCATCTCGATGCCGCGCATGGCCATCCAGATGGCCTGGGCCGCCCAGTGGGCCGCGCTCGGTCCGTACCTCGGCACGATGCTGCCCCGGTTCGCCGTCCAGATCACGCAGATCATTGGGCCTCTCTCGGGGATCCTCGTCGCGCCAACGGTCGGCGTGCTGAGTGACCGCAGCACCCACCCGTGGGGCCGCCGCCGTCCATTCCTCGCGTACGCCGCCGTCTTCAGTGCGATCTGCTGGATCCTCATGGGCTACACTCGCGAGATGGGCGAGGCCCTCGGCGACTACGGCAACGGCAAGCCCGGCGTGCCCACGAGCCGCAAGTGGACGGCGACCTTCACCATCTTCTTCTACATTTGGATGGACGTGACCGTCAACGTCGTGCAGACGCCGGCGCAGCTGCTGGTCGCCGACTTGGCTGGTGATCGCCAGACCACGGGCGCCGCGCTCATGCAGGCGTGGGGCGCGCTCGGGTCGTTCCTCATCTCGGGCTACATCCAGGTCTTTGGCGCCGCGTACCTCTCGCTCCACACGTTCATGGCCATGCTCGCGTGCGTCATGCTCGGGTCGGTCGGCGTCGTCTGCGTCTTTGTCAAGGAGACGCCGCTCGACAAGAGCCAAGTAGAGCAGACGTCCGCGTGGCGCGGCATCGCCAACGCCTTTTACTCCATCTACGAAGGCGTGCGCACGCTCCCGGGCGTGCTCGTGGTCTACTGCTTTATCATCTTCTGCGTCAAGTACGGCTACACGGCGTACAACGGCAACAAGGGCCAGTTCTTTGGGCTCGAAGTGTATGGCGGTGAGTCGTCTGGCGCCGACAAGTGCGGCAACAACTGCACGGCCGAGCAGACGGCCTACAGCCACGGCGTGCGCGTGGCCGGCGGCTCGACCGATCTCATGTTCAACGCCGTGGGCTACCTCTACTCGTGGACGCTCCCGCTGCTCGTGAGCAAGTTTGGCGTCAAGTGGACGCTCACCGTGTCCATGCTCCCGCAGTGCTGCCTCATCATCATGGCGTTCACCAAGGTCGTGGCAGTCAACGTCTTTATCGTCGTCATCACGTCCACCACGCAGAACGTCATCTTGACGCTCATCGTGCCCATCCTGATCCACGTCATGGGCCACCAGGCCGAGATCGGCATGTACGTCGGCGCCCTCAACTCGGCCAACTGCTTTGGCCAGTTGCTCAACTTTGCCATCGGCGCGGCGATCGTGCAGACGCCCATGGGCTACAAACTGCCCGTGCTGCTCGGCGGCATCATGACGGTGGTCGGCGTCTTTGTGAGCATCTTCTTTTTCAAGATCAAGATGAACTCGCTCTAAGTGAGAGGATGGAGAAGGGTGGGGAGAGGAGTAGTGTTTCATGTTGTAGCCCTCACACTACAGTACTACGTACCGTTATTACTATTATACAGCGCTCTGGATATGATCCTTCTGGAGTTGCAGCGAGTTTGGCATGCTGGCAGCCACGCAGGAGCACCAAATCCGGTCTCCATCTCCATGGTGCGGCATCCCTCGTGATGCAATTACGACCTTTTTATGCAAAAGAGAGGAGAATATGAAGGGTCGGGTACAATATGTCGTACTTTTATGCAAGCATTCTCAAAATATGAAGGATGGAGACACCAATAGTGTCAGCTGAAAAAGCGACGCCGCACACAATCACAAGCATTTCTTCCATCCATACACCAAGGTCAGATGCGATAAACGTTGATATTGGGGAGTCCTCCTTCGCCAGCCCGGTCAGCTGCATACACTGTATCCATCCAGCCCTTCCGTTTCCATCAGAACTTGCCCAGCAGCGCCGCGTACACGGCCATGACCGTCCAGAGCCGGTTCTCGGCCTCGTCAAACACGAGCGACTGCGGCGAGTAGAACACTTGGTCGTCCACTTCTTCACTATGGCGCGGCAGGCAGTGGAGGAAAACGTGGTTGGCCGCGGCACTCTGGAGCATTTGCTGGCTCACTTGGTACCCGGCAAAGCTCGCGAGCCGTTCCTTTTTCTCGTCCTCTTGGCCCATGCTGATCCACGTGTCGGTCGCGACCACGTTGGCGCCCGTGACGGCCTCGACCGGATCCGTCGTTAGGAAAACCGACGTACCGTGTTCCTATATATCATAACACATTCAAAAGCTGAGCCCACTGAAATAAGTCTCACTGAATAGCTTTCCCAATTGATACCTTGGCGAGCCGCTGGGTCTCGGCGACGACGTCGGCGTCCGGCTCGTATCCCTTGGGCGTCGCAATGCGGATATGCGCGCCGACCTTGGGCGCTGCGAGCATGTAGTCGTGCAGCACATTGTTGCCGTCTCCGACCCACGCCAGCGTGAGATCACTGAGACTTCCGAAATGCTCTTTCACAGTCATGTAGTCGGCCAGTGCCTGCAGCGGGTGGTACTTGTCCGAGAGCGCATTGATCACGGGCACGGACGCGAGCTGGGCGAGCTCCTGCACGTCGGCGTGCGCAAAGACCCGCGCGAGAATGACCGAATTGAACCGCGAAAGCACGAGCGCCGTGTCCTTGAGCGACTCGTTCACGCCGAGCTGGATGTCGTCGGACGAAAGAAACAGGGCCTTGCCGCCAAGCAAGTGCATGCCGACTTCACTCGAGATGCGCGTGCGCGTGCTGCGCTTCTGGAAGATCATCGAGCAGATCTCGCCCGCGAGCGGCTTGGGCGCCGTGGCCTTGGTCGCGGGGTTGGAGTAGAGCTTCTTGTAGGCGATCGCCTGGTCCACGAGCCCGTGGAACTCACCGCTCGAGAGCTGCGCCGTCGAGAGAAAGTTGCCGCCGGCCAGCGACGCCAGCGCATGCGTCGGAGAGGAAGACGACGAGGCGAATGTGCGAGCGGTTATAGACGGGACGGCGCCTGCGCGGCGCAGCGAGAGGAGGCGGCGGGTCGCGTACATGATGGCGCGGACAGGGAAATAAGAAATGGCGATCTTGATCCCACGAATGGTTGCGCCAATAATGTTTGCTCAATTGATGATGTGGAAGTTTAGGAATTGTTTCGTCTGTTACGGTACGTAGAGGTTACGCTATCTCAGAACTTCTGAGATTCTTCTTGTCCAGAAGAATCTGCATGTGGTTATATGGACAGTGTAACCTATTCATAGGGTTACAAAGTACCGGTACTGCACCGGTATCAATAAAGTGTGTGTGGCGATCTTCTGGTTTTCATGCCAAATGACGATAGTAATCCTCCCAAGTGCCCTTGAGATGCTTGGCTTCATGATACAGAGAACACGTTCTCTTCCCTCTACGGTACGTAGATTTTCAGTACTGTATGACTCCCCCACTGTGCATGGGAGTGTCTTCTCTGGTATTACTCGTAGGTCCGTTTTACAACATGCACGACTCTCTCCCTCTCTACCGCTTAGAAGATCTGCTCCTCCGAACGACCAAAGAAGAGGCGCCCAATGAACGAGTCGACGCCCGAGACCTGTGCCTGCACGCCGGCCTTGAGGCGCTCTTCGTGGACCTTGATCGCCAGCCGCTCACGCGTGGCCGCGGCCGTGCGGCTGCGCTTCAGGTCGCTCGCGAGACCGATGGCCGCGCATGCATCAATGAACAACTTGGTCGGGTTCCAGTGGCCCGACGTGATGCCCCATTCACTCGTGGCATAGTCGGCCGGGTACTTGTGGCTACACAGAGACAAAGAAGAGAGATTCGTCAATACCATTGTCCTGAACTAGAGGAGACCGTGGTAAACGTACTGGTAGTTGTGGTAACCTTCGCCGATGGCGCCGATCGAGACAAAGAGGTTCTCGACGGCGGCGATGTTCCGGTCGTACGGCTTGTACCCAAAGAAGTGGGCGACGCTGTTGACGCACCACGTCATGTGGAGCACCCAGACATGGCGGAAGATACCGCCGACCCAAAAGCCGACCCACTTGCTGCCCATCAAGTGGCCCACAAATGTCGGGAACCCATAGCACATGACGAGCACGGTCCAGATGTAGTACTTCATCTGGAATACCACGAACGGATCGCTGAGGAGATCGTCATAGTTGAGCTTGGCGCCGGCCTTGCGGACATTAGCGTGCTTGCGGACCATGACCCAGCCCATGTGGGCAAAGAAAA